>SNSD01000033.1:0-201980 GCA_004522665.1 Venturia nashicola
TCTATTACTCTAACCTCCTCTAAAGGCATTGCTCCTTATATCCGTTGGGTATAGAAGGGTACGTCCTATACGAAGCTATCGGTTAGTAGTACGTAGTCTCGACGTCCGATACTTTACTATAATATATTTAGGTAGCGATATCGTACGATTACGACTATCGGAGGGCGAGTTATATATTACGTTACTATTAAGAGGCCGGAGTTACTTAGACTTAAACTCCGAAGTTAGTAATACTATATTAACTTTAAGTTTTAAGTTTAATTACTATCGACTATATATAGTTAGTACGGGTACTACTAGTCTACTTTCGTCGACTCGACCGGGTCGTTTCTTACCCTCCCTATACTATAACCCGTAGCGGGTAGACTGTCCTATTATAGTAGGATAATAATATAGTACTACTACTAGTAGTAGTATTTATCCTATCTAATACTAGCTAACCGACTATTAAACTATTCCTACTTAGCGTCCGCTTCTATTCCTTTTAGATACTAGACGATCACCTTATTTAGATCCCGTAGTATTCTAATATACTAGGAGTCCCGCGCTATAGCCTCTATTCTAAACCATCTATAGCCTTATAGGAAAGTATACTTGGCTTCGTCTACGTCTATTAATCTACTAAAGTTTATAAAGGCCTAAGCCGGTATTATAGTTACTATTTAGTTACTAGTAGTATCTAGTATATCCTTACGGTAAACTATTACCGCCGTAATAATCTCTTCGATACGCTTAGAAATAGCTAATAAGAAGAGATTAAGCTATTTCTAATCTCCGGTAAACGACCTAGTCGATTTTAATACGCCTAGGTAGACGGCGTACTATTATATCGTTTCGAAGGTACGTCGTACTAACTCTATATAGTATCTACTTCTATAATTTTAGTAGAGTCCCTATCTATATTACCTTTCTCCCAAACTATACTATATAATAGACTTCTATAACGAAGTTCTTCTAGAGATATATAGGTATCTCTAGAGTACTATTACCCTTCGCTAACCCCTATATCCCGAGTACCAAAGCCTTTATCTTAAGTTTATCTATACTATAAAGTATAGTATCGTCTAGCTATTTACTCGTGATTTTACTTATAGCTATACTTATTACCTACTCGTTATTTACGTTAACTCCTAAGAGCTTAGTTAGGTCTATAATTATTATACTAACGGACTTGGTTAGCTAGTTTATCTTAAAGTCGTTATCTAGTATCGTAAGGACCTGTTTCAGGCGCTACGTATACTATAAGTTGTTACTAAGTTTATAACTAGTAGTAAGGGCAAGTACTTTATTTACGAGGGAGACTCTTTTCTATATAACCGGCTTAGACGTTTCGTAGCCTCGTACGTAGGCGTCCTGTCTCTAGGTACTATTATTAACGGAACTATTTTTTACTATAATAGCGCTCTTAACGAGCCTACCCTACTACGCCTTCGCGCTAGCTTTAGACGCCCAGCCCTTCTTAAAGGAATTCCTAAAATAGGAGAGAAAGTATACTTTATCCCCCGAGATAGTATAGGCGTTATATCGCCTATAGTTATACTTATTAGGTAATACTATTAATACTCCGTATTTTTTTTAGGTCCCCGAGTTTTCATTGGGTCCCTAGACCTTTATAACGACAAGTTGCGGTAAACTATTACTATACTCTAGAGCGGGTTCGATGATTACCTCGCTTAGGGGGGGTATAGTACCTACGCCGATATTAGTTCTATCTAGAGTATATATATATATAAGGCTAATATCCTATTATTTGGGATAGACTATTAGGCCTATAATAATAAACTCCTTAGTATCGACCTAGTCGATTTCGTATTACTATCTCTCTAGTAATACGCGGAATTTTGCTTCGGGGGTAGTAACGTATATAGAGTATAGGGTACTTAAGTAGGCAGTACCGAAGATAGTATAGAGACGATCTAGGTTCTCTAGATACTCCCTAAGAACTCCCGATTTTAGAAGGCGTATAGCCCAGCCTTAATATAATACTACGAATTAGGGGAGGGGTTTATAGCTACTATCTACTTTACCGAGACCGCCTATTATCTTCTTTAGCGCCATCGTTGGTCCTAGTAGTAGTAGATAGGCAGGGAATTAGTATTCTTAAGATAGATAGTTTATAAGTAAATATAGGTTATAGATATAAGAGTAAGTATTAGATAGTTAAGTTAGTAGTAGTACTAGCGCGTAATAATTTTTATTAGTATAGGTCCGTACTAATAATATCCCGTATTATACTATACGGACTACTCTAGTAACTAAGCTCAAACTACGCCTCGCTATATTGAGTATTACTATAAATTCAAATAGAACGGTTTTTCTATACCTACCCTACTACTACTATTACTAGGCCCGACTACTTTACTATAGTATTAAAGTCTCTAGCTCTTCGAACTACTTAAACTAGCCTTTCTAGCTACTATATCTACGAATATTAGTAGTATCGGTTAACGCTAAATAATATCGGACCCTAATATACTTTAAAAGTTATATAAGACGGACGGTAGAATCGACCCGATCGATTTGGCGTAATTACTCGAGTAGATCGAAAGGATTCACGTAGTAGTTAATTAGCGAAAATTAAGCGATACCTAGAAATTTACTAATAAGAGCTAGAAGAAGTATACGAAGGTATATAATAGGTTAGAGAAGTTTACTAACTAGTAGGTCCTACGCTACGCCTACGCTCCCTATACTAGCCGTACTAGAAACGACCCGGTCGAAACTAGTATACTCCTAAATCCTATTATTAAACTTATCCGTTAGCTAGGTAACGCTCTAGGTAGGGATAATAAGGAGCAGGTCGGGGATATTAGAAAGGCGCTCTATAAGTCTCTTATTAAGACCGTCTTTAAATAGGTCCCGGACCTTACTAAGACTACGTATACCGTTCGGAAGGTATAGGAGTCGAGTAAGGCGGGAACGACCTTTTTGTCCCCTACGGAGATATTAGGTAGGTATCCCTCCTAGTAGTTAAGTTATCTAGACCGAGTAGGCTAACTTTACCTAGAGTAGGGAAGTTAATAATTGCTTATTAAAGATAGGGAACCCTAAGTAGATCTAGATAATCTAAGCGAAAGCCTCTCTGATATCGACTCGGACGAATTAGATATAATAAGTACTATAGAGAGTCCTAATAATAGGATTAGTTTGGAACTAGCTAGCCTAGTAGAGCCTAGTATAAATATTATTAAGAGTATCGAGGGTATAAATAACTTTATACGCGACCTTAGTTTAAGTACGGAGCTAGCTAAAGTCGGTAGGGTAGGAGGGGCGGAAAGGGAGCTAGAGGGTAATACGGATAAAACTAAAGATAAAGTTAATCGGCGTATAGCTAACTAGTTAGGTAAAGACGGAGGAGATAGAGATAGTATAGAAGACTAATATAGCCGATTATATCTAGTATAAGTATAAAAAGTAGTATTAGTAATAGTATTAACTAGGTTTAACGAATCGACCCGGTCGAGTTAAGAATCGGGATTTAGCGTAGGTAGTATTACTAAGTAGTAAGTACTACTAGTACTTTTATATAGCGATAAGAGTAGTATAGTTAGAATATTAGGGTCTAATATTTAATATACCTCTAGTGAATTAATCGAATTACTACTTAGAGTAGTAATATTTACGACTATTAATATCTGTTCTCGTTATAATAGTATCCCTAGCTATATTAGCCTCCTCCGCTAATTAGGACTCCTATAGTATTCTTATCGACCGCGTCGATTTAGATTCTAATAAGTAATAAGACCGAAATATACTTAAAACTAACTACCGTACTATATCTAAACTTACCCTTAGATATAAAGTTAACCAACCCGCCCTACTTCGGCCGCCTTAATACTATAACTAATATAACTAAACTACCCTCGAGCTTAAAGTAGTCTAACCCTACCCTCGTCCTCCTCGGCCGAACGAATAAGCCGTATAGTATTAGCGAATCTAATACCTATACTACCGGTATCGGCTTATCTAGTACCTCTACCTATAAGGTAGGTCGTAATGACTCTCTATATCTTAAACGTACGTATTACTTCTTTAATACTAGGTACTACTACGTCTACTACGGCCTAGTATATATTATCCTTATTATAGAACTATCTATCGAATATAGGTATACCGGCGATATAACCGAGGTATAGGCGTACCTTATTAAAGTTATTGGAATAGAAAGTTACTAATACCCTAGTAATCCTATTATAAGTCGCCTTCTCCTAGTAAGTAAGGTATACTCTACCGGTAGAGCCGTAGTAGCGAAGTAGGACCTTCTTAGTATACTCGACTTCCTTTTGGCCCTAAGGGATCTATATAGTAACGTTAGTTATAGAAATTCTAGAAAGATAAAGGAATCGACCGGGTCGATCGTTATATAAGACGAACCTAACGAGACTAGCTAATACTTACTCTAGCCTAAGGCTAGTAGTATTAGAACTTTAGGTAATAAGTATTAGGTTTACTAACGATATCGGTACCGCGAATAGCGAGGTAGCTAATAGCCCTAGTTATATCGAGGTTATTATATTACTTTACCGTTTATATTAGTATATTGTCAGTTATTATATTATATAGGTATATAAATACTAACCTCTTCGGATGGTTTTGCCTTCATTCTAGTACTATCTACGCGGAGATAGATAGTAACGGCGACGTCCGGGCCGTTACTTACTATATATATATATTAATATAGAACCGAATGTTAGGAAGAGTTGACTTACTTTTAGCTAGGTTAATAGTTAAAGTATAATTGAAAAGTTAAGTAAAGTAGATAGCTATAATATATAATATTAGTTGTAGGAAGAGAAGGTATATATACTAGTTAGTAGCTTATATTAGTAGTAGCCGATTACCTAGACGAGCTATTACTTTCCTTTTATATAGCTAGTTACCTAGTAGTTATAGCGTAATTACCTAGTTAGTAGTTGTAGCAAGTTACCTAGATAAGCTATTACCCTTAATTCGAACTATTACAGTAATACTAAATTTGATAAGCGGTAGTAAGAAATAGTAGTATATAGTAGTCGGGGGAATTGAAGTTGAGTTTAAGAATATTTTTAATATAATACTACTAGAATATATCCTATCTAGCTCCATTTTACTACTATACTATACTTACTATAACTAGATATATAGGAGAAGTCCGACTAATCGATCGATATCGCTACTACTCTTAACTAACTAACCCTCCTAAAGAACTACCGGAAAGACTATATATAAGGTAAGAGTAGGTCGATAAAGACTCTATAGGTAGTAGTAGTAGTAGAACTTATAAAGTAATAAGAATCGACCCGGTCGATTCTTAGAACTAGAGTATACCTACGCTACTATTACTCTCTAAGCTCCGACCCCGTTCCCTTATTAATATAAGCGTAATAGGATATCTAGATGTCCGGTTATTATATAGTAAGACTAAGATAGCCGGAGTAAGCCTTAAACTTATATTCGGGTATATAAGTATATTTAATATATTCGATTAGAGGCTCTTTCTCTTTACCCTCTCTCTTAACTTTAATATCCGGATCTAGTTCTTAATATACCTAATAAAGTTTATAATTCGGGGCTTCGAATTTGTAATACCTAAGTAGTTAAATAAAGTTAAGATCAGGTAGAAAGGGAGGTTCTAAATCCCTCTTCGTTAGAGGTCCTATAACCGCTTTATTATCCGTCGACTTTTTAAACTAGTATCGTAGAATCTTAATATCGATATCGCTATTCTCTAAGAATAACTAAAATATAAGGACCTCTTTCTCTTAGCCTTGACGGAAATAGCGAGTAATAGCCTAAGCCTCTTAACTCTTATTCTACTATATCTTACTAAGGATAACTATATTACTACCTTGGAGATTGATGCTATAGCCGCCTACGCCGGCCGTAATAAGGAAAATATAAGCTTAGTCGCTTTTTATATTAAACTCTACTATATTACGGCGTCGGGTACTAGCTCCTACTATACTATTAAGTCGTAGGATTATTATATCCTATTTTAGTATATAGAGAAGTACTTCGAGGATATCGAGCTATCGAAGATACTATAAGAAAATAACTATATTACTACCTAGGGCCTACGTAAGTAGTAGTCGAATAAGGTCTATAGCTTACTTAGCTCGAGGGGAGTCGTTAAATAGGTTTATACCCTCTCCCTTGATTTATTATAGCTATATTTATCGGCTCTAGGTATTATTATCCTAGCTAAACTTAACGATCTCTCTTACGACCCTATTAGCTATATTTAGATTAGAAGCTATTATATCCGGCTTATCTATAATAGAGCTAGTATTATTATCGTCGTCTTTATCCTCTTCCTCCCTAGAATCGACCTAGTCGATTCTAGTACCCTCCGCCTATTTACTAGGGCTAGGATATTTAGTTTTAGAATTAGTTCGGTCTCCCTCGCCCTTAATAATATCTTCTTAGCTCTCGACTAGACGTCGCGTAGCTTCGTTACTCGATATATTCCTCGCGTCTAGTAGTAGATATAGCGTCTATATCTAGGTACGTAAGGCTAGACTAATACCGGTACTCTTATTAGTAGAGTCTAGGTTTTTATTCTACATCGCTATAATAGCGATACGGTAGGCTCTAGTAAAGAAATCTACCCGATCTTTCTAGGTTTTATTAAGATCGGCTAGTAGTACGAATCGTACGCGACCCTTAGATTCTAGAAGATTAGATAGTCGGGCGAAGTAGAAGGCGTAGAGGAAGCGCTATATAAGTAGGATTTTAACCGGGTCGATATAGTTACCTAATATAGTACCGTCCCGGTTATATATAGTAAAGGTCCGGATTACCTATATATAGGAATCAAATGGGTGGCCCTTTATATAAGTAAATAATCCGGATAGGTCGTACTACTTATTATACGTAGGCGTACTAGAGAGGACGATAGTAGCCTTAATATAGATTCGCCTTAATACGCTATACTTACTACCCGACTACTTATTAACTACCTAGCCCTCGTTAAGGACTAATAACTTAAAGGGAATACCTATTTGGCCCTACTACCGTAACTCTAACGCGGAGATATACCTTAACGGGAGAGAGGGCGTAGCGCCGGGATTCTCTTTTATAATAGTACGGTAGTTTTCTACTTTTACTATTTAGGAGAGGAGGCGCTTACTACCCGACTATATAAACTCGTACGAATAAATAATAATATCTTTCCCGGTAGTATTTAGTTCGTAGGCCGTAGTTCTAGGGTCGTTGAGATGGATCTACGAGAGACCCTTTCCCTATAAGAATAAATTAGTACTATAACTAATCGACCGGGTCGAATTATACCTATATCCTTAAATATACGATCTATAGTATCTATCTATATAGATATAATAATGGCGGGGTAAACGATTAGAGATATTCCAGGCTAATCTTTAACTTTATATAGGGCGAGGAGGGCGGAGATAGTCTTACCTAGTCCTATCGGGTCGCCTATAATCCCTCCCCGAAATATACTCTCTATTAAATATAGTAACTTAGTACCACCGATAAGCTACTACGGATAAGGTTCTATAGTAAGGTATTAAGGAGGAACTATTAGCTAAATATCGTTAAGGGATTTAACTAATACGGACTATTCGTCGCCAAAGTAATCGGTAATACGATATATATTCTTATTAGCTATTATATAGTCCGGCCTATACTACCTTATATAGGAACCCGTATATTTCCAAGCGAGCTCCTTATACTTCTCTTAGATAGCCCTACTATATATACTAACGGGCTTTCTGAACTTTTAGAAGCGGATTACCTTATCCCTACCAAAAGCTTTATAGGCTACCTTACGTCTAAATAGAGTAGCCTCGATTTTATCTTTAGACGTACTTTAGTCGGTTTCTTTATCTTCGGATTTAGTTTCCGTATCTTTATAATAATTAGGGTCGTTATCGTCGTCTAACTATATCTCGAATCCTAAGAATATTAGATCCTTAGCGGTATTATCTATTAGTAAAGCGAATAGTCTATCTAATTAGTCGTCGTTATTCTCTTCTATTAATACGTATTTCTTATTAATCGTAGCTATTCTCTTAGATCGGTAGGTATCTTCAGTCGGAGTGTCCGGGTCTACTACTATTAGGGTATTAGCGGATAGCGACAAATCGACCGGGTCGATTAGGGCGAGAGGGATTAAGGGAGCGCTAGCCTCTACTTAAGGTACGGGACTACTAGTATTTATTTAAGGTAGTAGGCCTATAATACTTACTATTTTAGTGGTATTAGAAGTGTCGACGACCGGTAGGGTAGTAGCGTTAGGCGAAAGTATATAGCTAGAGTCGACCGGGTCGACGCTAATAAAAGGGGTAGAGGGAGCACTAGTAACTACTTAGGGCGCGGGACTAGTAACTCCCGCGGTTTTAGTAATACCGGAAGTATAAATAACTAGTAGTAGAACGGTAGCGTTTAGAAGAGGTATATAGGCGGAATCGAGTAGGTTAATCTAGGCGACTAGAGGAGTATAGCGCGCTAAAGTAATTTATATTAGCCCGTGGTATCCTTATATACTACTAGTAACGGAGTATTATATACTAAAAAGGTATCTACTAGGTTAAATAAGCTATATTATTTAAGTAAGTCGCCTTTCGAGGTAGGCTATTCCGCGGCGCCTAGTATCCTTATAATTGGACGTATCTAGCTATAGAATATAAAGGGCCTCAACCTATTAGATTAGGGTAGTAAGATCTATAAGGACGGGAAGACTTAGAGATAGTAGTAAGTACTATAGTAGATCGAGAATATAAAGCTAGTAGAGACTTTATTAAGTAAAGCCTTAGGCTACTATACTAGCGTAGGTACTAGTATAAAATAGGTATAACACGGTATATAACTCCGCGTCGGGCGCTAGTAGGGATTACTAGTAACCCGGAACTTAAAGTAATAGCCTATCCTTAAGAACCTTCTAGTAGTAATTCAAATTAATACTAATACTTACTAGTAAGTAGTAATCGTTTTAGATTACTCTATATTAAATACTTACTTATAAGTAGTAATCGTTTTAGATCACTCTATATTAAATACTACTACTAATACTAACTTTAGTTTTCGACTACATATAATAATATATATTATAGTAGTAAGGAAACGTAGTACTAGGGAGCTAGATCCCGACACTAGCAAACCTTTTAGGAAAGATAAAAGGGAGCGAATAAAGAAGGCCGTAGATACGGCCCGGTATACCAAAAATAAGGTACTGAAAATGGTACTAACGGCGACGCGTATAGAAGAGGACGACTAAAGTAATATAAATCTATTAATAGCCTCAGGCGCCTAGCTACTTTAGCTACTTGGGTCGTAGAGTTTAAACGACCTAGTTAATATAAGTATAGACGTTAGAAACGCTACAGTCGACGCTAATATAGATATTAATAGTAATACCCTCTCTAATAGTCTCTTAACTTTAGCCGTAGATAGAGAAAGGGACAGGGTTAGTAATAGCGATAGATAGGGTAAAGAGGAAGGTAGCTATCCTAATAGCGCGGCTTCTAGCTCGGTCGAAATTGTTAAGCCGTCTACCTCTATAGATATAGCCGATAGAGATAGTATAGAGAGGGAACTATCGTCGGCGGATATTAAAGCGTCCCTAATCGACTAGGTTAGTTTTAGAGATAATAGGAACGCCTAGTTTAGTTTTTAAGATAATAGGACCGATATATAAAAGCTAAAGGCACGCCGCCCGTTAGATACCCTTCCTAAGTAGCGAGGAGAGGCGTCTTAGACGAGATTAGTTACGCCGGCGATACCTAAACGACGAAAAACGTTACGGTCTACTAATAACTCGCCTTCTATACCTAGACGTATAGCTAAGGGATTAGCCTTATCCCGCCGATCTAACGGTACCCTAAAGGTAACGAATAAAGATTTTAGAGATACCGGAGAAGTAGGGGTTGATATACTACGCCTTAACGCGGAACTCTCCGAGAGACGTAGCCTACCCTATATAGATATAGAGACGGAGGACGACGGTTAAGAAGAACTTATAGAAGACGGACGAATTATTAGGATCGAAGGGGGCGTAAGTAGAGATAAGGTATAAATCTCTAAGGCGGTAAAGGCGTCTAGCTACTTTAATACTCTATCGGCGCGAGGCGTTTATAGTATAGTACGAGTAATCGCGATATACGTAAGTAGACTCTATTAAAATCGACCGGGTCCATTCTAATACGTATATAGGAAAGGATACCTACGACTAGGGGAGAAGAGTTAATTATAAATTATAAGTTTAATCTAGTAGCGACGGACACGAAGGGTATACGCTAGAAATACGTAGAATACGTAAACGGTAAGTTCGTTAAAGACCTAAACGATAATCGAGGTAAGGGCGATATAGTATAGAAAAGAGAGAAGAGGGAGAATACGAGTAAGAGACTACTATATAACTACTAATTCTATAGTAAGAGGAAGATACGTATAAAGAGAAGATTACTTAGGGGTATAGTAGTATAGCGGAGATACTAGGAGGAGAATAGGGAGCTAATACCGAACAGATAGGGTAGTAGTAGATAATAACCGCGCTAGCGTATAAAACCGACCCTAGTAAAAGAACTAGATAGGGCTAAGGTTACTAAGCGCAAGTTAGAGGAAGAGAGTAAGGGTAATAGCTTAGTAAAGAAGAGGAAAGTAAGCGAGGGAGATAGAGGTATATTAGATACGCTAATAAGTAGGATAGATAATAAGTAAACGGCGGGCGTAGGTAAATTCGACCCGGTTAATTAAGTACTAGATAGTATAGTTCTTATATAGTAACTCGTACTAAATACTAGTACACGCGAAAGAGGTCTACTAAACGGTATTTAATTATTAAGCTTAGAGGGTAGGGGTACGGTCCCTACCTCCTAGAATATAACGAGGATACTCTTAGTATCGAGGTAGGGCTTCTTACGATACTCGCGGAAGGACCTATTATCTAATTCTTTAAACTAATCCTTCGATATCGTCTCCAACCCGGGTCTAAATACTATTAATTTATAGAATATTAAGAGTCGCTTACGGTAGTAATACTCCTCCGGCGTACCCTTTCGGTCGAGATATAACTTAACGCGAATAGCGAGGTTCGTAAAAAGGGCTATAGTACGATAAGTATTAAGAGGCTAGTAAAAGAGTAAGATAGGCCTTATATATATAGTAGTACTTTCTAAGGGGGGTAGACTTAGTAATATCGATATAGCCTTATATATATTACTAGATATTAATGAAGTTTTCGGGTAAGAACTAGCTAGTAAAATAAGTAGCTAGGGTTTATAGGTCGGTAATATTAGAAAGTAGCGTATCTATTTCCTTCTACTTCGAGACGTATTCCTTTATATAGTTAGTATTAACTTAGTATATAACTCGACCGGGTCGATATTAGTAGAGGATATAGGTTAATCTTACCTCTATAAGTTTAATAGTACGATACTAGTAGTTTTTATAGATATCTTAGAACTTAGCTTATACCGTATTTACTAAGTCGCTATCGGGTTCGTACTCCCCCCCTATTATTTCGGAAAGTACCCCCTCCTATCCTTACTAGGTATTACTAAGGAAGATATACCAACGTATTTCCCTATTAAGGGTACGAGTAAAACGATCCTCTAAGACTACTAGGTCGTTTAATAGATAATTAGAAATATACCCGCGTTTACGCTTACGTCGGTTTATTAGTTAAGATATACCTAGGAGGAGAGTACGACGTTTCTTATAGATTTCGAGTATTAAAGGGTTAGCTCTACCTTTATATTCTGTATCGGTATTACCAAAAGGGTTATACTCTTAAGAGGTAGTAGAGCTTATACTAGTTTCGTTAGAGGAATTACTAGCAAAGGACTCTATAATAACGATATAGCTAGAAAATAGAAGGAGTTAATAGAGAAATCGACCCGGTCGGTTTTAGGTAGTAGGGACTAAGTTTAGTTAGTTAGAGAAATCGACCCGGTCGACTACTAAGAAGGTACTAGTACTATTTAATAGTAGTAGTCCTCTAGTAGTACTATCGTATGTCCTGAACTAGTACTAGGGGGGTTGGATATATACTATACGATATCGATTCGAGTAGTACCCCTTATTACCGCCTCTACTACGACTAGTAAGTACCCTATAATAGGCCCGGGGTAGTAGAGATATGACCTAAGGGCCTAAAATTAGAACTTACTCTATTTCAAGTTAGTAAACTATAGGAACCTTACTATAGTAGTAGTAATCTTCGTAAGGTTAATAAGAGCCTACTTTGACTAAGGCTACTACTACTAGTACTAAGTCTTAGGCTCCTTTTTAGTAGTACTACTAGTATTATACGAAGAGATCCTATACTTCCTCGTTAATATTATATTCTTTTATACCTACCCTTTATCGAAATCTACTAATTATATCTTTAAATCGTTACTCTAAGTCCTTTCCTAATACTCCGAGTCCTATTAGGACTACTCGGTAATAAGTTAATTAGAAGAAACGCTATACCTTGCCCTAGTCTACTACGTAAGAAAAGCCTACTACTCTTTATACCTAATTAAGTGGCTAATCTATTACTAGTAGTAGTAGTAGAAGTTCCTCGGCCTTTGAATTCATAGAGGAGCTACCGAATATTCGAGAATTAGGTACTCTCTATAAGCTATTAAACCCTCCTACCTATAAAAGGAAGTATTAAGCATAGAAAACAGTTAATAACTTATTCTATTACTACGAAGATTCTACCTTTTATAAGTAGCTAGGTCTCTTAATATACGAGCTAGAGATATCGTTAGTAGATCTTACTAGGGACCAACGTATTATACTTCTAACTTTATACTACTTTACGGTAGCTATAAAGAAAGATATTATAGAGGTTCTTAGTATTAACTAGTCTACGGTATCTAATATTAATATCGGTTTTAAGATGTTTAGAACCCCCTTAAAGGATACCCGACCTGGTCAAAAAGGGGTAGATTATATAGAGGTTAATAAGCTCAATTAACTACTTCTTTTTATAACCGCTAGGGCTACTAATCGCCGGATAAGCTATATAGAGATATCCGTAGCCTTACTACTTATTAACTAGTCTCCCTTACGAGTAAGTACTAAATTATATAGCTATATTCCGTGTACTAACTAAATTTATAGACGAAGAGAGCCCTTAAAGATTAACTTAGCTTCCGTAAATACGTCCCTCGTCGCGAAGAGTTACTTACTTAGAGGAAATAAAATACCCGCTATATAATATACCTAGGGCGTATAGATTAGGGTAACGCTAAGTTTACTAGAATTATTCACGCCGGCGTAACGTCCTTAGATAATAATCTAAAGATGGTTTAGGATAGGGTTTTACGCCGCCCTAGAGAGGAATATTATCCTAATTATATTTAAGCTAGATACTACTCTAGGCGCTATTTAGTCGTATACTAGGCTACTACTTATAGCGATTACTATATAGATCTTATTACCTTACTACTAAAATATAAGATGAACTCTAAGAACTATACGGCTTTCGTCCTTAAATAGTACCTTTAGCTATTCTACGTTAAGATGACGGAAGTATATAGCTAGGTATTACTACTTAAGAGTAAATACCCTAGCTATAAAAGTATAGCTTTAGATTGGCGAATTAGGAATAACCTTTAGGTTATTACTTACCCTCCTAGCTTACTAGATCTCAACTAGCTTAAGTACTATTAGGCTGAGTTAAAATACTAGCTTTCTCTTATAAACCTACCGCCCTTAGTCCGTAGCGAGATCGAGGCTTTTTATAATAGTTAGTAGGATGATATTTATAGTAGGGAGCGCTAAAGGAAGCTTATTACCTCGATACCTAAGCGAGTTCAGGCCGTTATTAATACTAAGGGTAGTTATACTAAGTACTAAGTATATATACTTATATATATATACAGAGGAAAAGAGTTTTTTCTTTAGTAGTTACTAGCTAAAATAACAAAAATGTTTGGTTCGGATTGAGATAATATAATTCAAGTATTCTCTTATAGTTTACGATATACTAAGCGGTTAAAAGATAGTTTTAACGAAACTATCGTTAATATTAGATTAGAGGAATAAGAGGTAAGGTATTATATATAGTATATCGGGCGGTACTATCCCTGATGTTGACGGGGTCGATTTTAAGGCGGTTACGTCTTAAACGATTATATAACCCGGTAGGACGGTTAAGCGTATAATTATAATTAGAGGGGTAAGAGGACCGTAATTATAAACGGTATACTAGGCGGTACTATCCCCGATATCGACGGGGTCGATTTTGAGGCAGTTACGGCTTTACTAATTATAATACCCGGTAGGACGGCTAAGCGTAGATTTAAAATTAGAGGGGTAAGAGGTACGTATTTATAAACGGTATACTAGGTAGTACTATCCCTAATATCGATAAGGTCGATCTTAGGGCGTTTACGTATTTACCGATTATAAAACCCTATAGGATAGACAAGCGTATATTTATAATTAGAGGGATAAGACGTATAGACTTATAGATAATTTATTAGGTAGTACTATCCCTAGTATCGATAGGGTCGATCTTAGGGCGCTTACGTATTAACTAATTATAGGATCCTATATAGCCGACGAGCATAAGATTAGGATCCTAGGGTTTAAGCTTTTTACTAAAGGGATAGATATATAGTAACCTGTACGTTATTAACAACCGTTTTTCTACGGTGAAATAACCGAATATTAATAGTTATATAACCGTACTCAATCGATAACGTATTAATATTAAGATAAGGAAAAAACCATAGTATATACTATATACTTATTACTTACGACGGTTGTATAAGATAATGGTATAGGGTAGAAAATATTAAAAAGAGTTTCGACGTTATCTGAGTTATCGGGATTTTTACGAATATTAGTAAGAACGGTTGTCATGGGATACTATATAGTTTTATAGATGTACTATGAGTATCTAGTATTTATACGGCTTCTAGGGTTTACAAAACAGCTACGGTTAAAAAAGTCCTCACCCCGCCGCTATGTTTTCTTCGTCAAAGAGAAGCACAGAAGACGCGACAGAAATGGTGAAGCGTGCAGCGGAACGGCATCTACGTGAGAGCAGAAAATCCTTTGCGCAATCGGAAGCTGGGCAAGGAAGACAGGCAAACATGCTACGATGGTTCGGTGGAGATAAGGCCGTCAAAGCCTGACGGCCTTAAAGTGGGCTCTCCTGTCTCCTGTCCGACACCTCTCGCAGCCTGGCTCTCCTGTCTTCGCAGCCTGGCTCTCCTGTCTTCGCAGCCTGGCCCTCCTGTCTTCGCAGCCTGGCCCTCCTGTCTTCGCAGCCTGGCCCTCCTGTCTTCGCAGCCTGGCCCTCCTGTCTTCGCAGCGTTGTGTCGCAGCGTTGTGCCCTTCTTCGCATCGTGCAAGTGTCTTTCCGCATCTCCTTGATCCGAGTCCTCTTGAGCCGAGTCCTCTTGAGCCGAGTCCTCTTGAGCCGAGTCCTCTTGAGCCGAGTCCTCTTGATCCGAGTCCTCCTCCCTGGCACGTTCAGTTGTGACTGGAGTCGCGCCTCACCCTCCCGACATTTTGAGATACAGAAGATACCTGACTTGCACCCAAAATCAATGGCGGTCAGAACCGCGCACAGTGGTAGCTTCAGTGAGGCATATCACATGAGCCTGGTGAGTCGATTGCGTTTTCCTCTCATCCAAATGATGCTTTGCCGTCAGTCAATATTATACGAGTACCGAGTACAATGGGACCGTGGATTGCCTTCTTGATCCGAGATTCGCCGACCCCCCTCTGGCCAGTTCCGGATACAGCCTGGATCTGATCGGGGCACCCGCTTTATTTTCGGGCAGTACTAGGTAGGTACTTCCACTGTGGCGCACGATGAACATCACGCCCGAAGAGCACACGACCTCTCAGGGAAGACACCAGACACCAGACACCCGACACCCGGCACCCGACACCCGACACCCGACACCCTTTGGACGAGCCTCACTGAATGGATTCCCGAGCCGGCATTGAGCTGCAGGAACACCAATTGCTTCTTCATGTGCACGCATAATCGATCCCATTGAACCTTTGATCGCGAATTTACAGTCCCAACTTCGTCAACATCGACTACCCGCCGGGCCGAACAAGGACTCTAATTACCTTGCATTCGGGTTGCATGCGACTCTCTATTTTGCCGAGACCAGCTTGACCCCCCGATAGCCCCAACAATTTACTGTACCTTCACTGTCGCCTGCGCTGTGCAGGTGCTGACCATAAACTCCTTCCTTGGTCCATACCACAACCTCGCCATTTCTGGCCAGAAAATCCTAGGTAGCTGAGCTATAAAAATCCTCCAAGCACTGAATCAAGATCGCTTGCCTACACCACACCAAATCCATCCCTGTACTGAACTCGGTTGTTCGCTCTTTCCTCTGTTGGATGCGAACACCTCAGCCTCTGTCAGTACCACTTGCAAACCCCGCTCCATACACGCTGAACCAGGACCAACACTATGACCAAGGATATACCCATCCACGAGAACACTGGAGATTCGCGATACGGGAGGATGCAGCGCGTGCCTCCAGGAGATGTCATCCGTCCAACCAGGAAAACTAACCGTGTTGGCGTACAGGCTGAAGACACAAAGATATGCGTTGTTATGGTTGGGCTGCCTGCTCGAGGCAAGAGCTTGATAGCACAGAAAGGTGTGTACTAGACCATGCCATCAAAATCTACAGAAACTAATTTCGTGCACAGTCGTTCGCTATCTCCACTGGCTGTCCATCAAAGCCAAAACCTTCAACGTCGGAACCTATCGCCGTGAAGCTACACCCAATCCCAGTGCCGCGTTTTTCGATACATCAAATCCAGAGGGCGAAAAGTTGAGGAAAGCAGCGGCAGAGGCAGCAGTCAATGACATGTGCAAGTGGTTTGCCGAAGGACAAGGCCTCATTGCGATCCTGGACGCGACAAACAGCACAAAGGCAAGAAGAAAGTGGATTCGGGAGCGATGTGACTCTGAAGGAATTGAGACGTTGTTCGTGGAGAGCAAGTGCGACGACGAGGCATTGATCATGTCCAACATCCTGGAGGTCAAGACAACAAGCCCCGATTACAAAGGGCAGGACCCTGAGGCGGCGGCGGCAGACTTTCGAAATCGGATCCGCAATTACGAGAAGGTCTACGAGACAATCGACGAAGATGAGGCAGATTACACCTACGTGAAGCTCATCAACGTCGGCAAGCACGTTATCATCAACCAGATTCAGGATTACTTGCAGAGCAGAGTTGTCTACTATCTCATGAACCTCCACATCAAGCCACGATCGATCTGGCTTTCGAGGCATGGCGAGTCGAATTACAATCTTTCTGGCCAAATAGGTGGCGATGCCGATATTTCTCCACGTGGCGAGATGTATGCGAAGAGACTTCCAGAGCTCGTGAAGAAACATGTCGGAGACGGGCCGTTGACTGTGTGGACATCCACTTTGAAGCGAACAATCCAAACTGCCCGATATTTGCCTTACGAAAAGCTTGAGTGGAAGGCGCTCGACGAGATCGACTCTGGTGTTTGCGATGGACTGACGTACGGCGATATCGAAAGACAGTATCCCGAGGACTTCCAGGCTCGCGATGAGGACAAATACAACTACCGCTACCTAGGTGGCGAAAGCTACAGGGACGTAGTCATCCGCCTGGAACCCATCATTATGGAGATTGAGCGCTCAGAAAACATTCTCATCGTCACGCATCAAGCCATTCTGCGCTGCATCTACGCTTATTTCAAGAACGTATCGCAAGAGAGGAGTCCGTGGATGGAGGTGCCACTCCACACGCTGATTAAATTGACGCCCAAAGCGTATGGCACCGAAGAGGAGAGGTTCAGTGCTGCTATTCCTGCTGTGAGCACGTTCAGAGAGAAAGGTTCGCACAGTATGGATTATCTGCAAAGTCCTACTAATACGCCCGGAGGCAATGGACAGGACCTTGCTGCCGACCCATTGGGATCATCAAAGCCGACCGAGAGGGTTGAAAAGTGAGTGGAATATGATGTCGTGGGTGGGTAAGAATTACTGTCATGGAGGTATGTTTGTGGTACCGATTGTGGAAGACTCACTGTCTTGAAGAATGAAGGTCGGATCTATGAGCAGCATTTTTGGAGAATCGTTAAGCGGGACTAGGGTTATGCATCACACCACTTATGAAGATTACGAAGCGATTGTTTCGATGCGGTATAGATTATGAAGTAGCTATCAGAGGCATACGAATACTTCTGAGGAAAGAGCTGGCTAGCGTGAAGATAATGCCAACGTGCTGGGGGGTCTTCCATTGACCAGAGTTTGATGTTGAAGATGCGAAAGTGGAGTAAGTACCCGGCTGGCTTTGACAAGTAGTTGTTCACAAATGAGATAAATCTGCGGCCCTAACTCCGCTGTGAAGCGTCGATGACCTGGGGGCCACACATTAGGTCGCACTGTGAGGAAAGAGCAGGATATAACAGACATGGAGATGTAGCTTTAAAAGGTTTTCATCAGGGTGAACTATTCTGTGACAAACAACAACCTTCTGGACGACAAAGTCAAGCCAAACCATTCGATGTTTGTGCATGCTTGTACCATATAACTTCTGGACAGACGACTGCAAATACAAGATGTATCTTCAAACCTGGAAGATATCGTCTGCCCCTCACGTCCTCAGTGGATGCTGTTTAATGATTCCCGCCTGGAAGCCTGCCATCATTGCGTTGGACCTGGGCTTCCGAAGACCCTTCTGAAGGACGACAGATCCAAACCTCAACATTAGCCGAGGTTTTCGTCGCTCTGGATATCCGTTGCCTGCGAGCGATGAGAAGAAGAACGCTATACACTTCTTCTGAGGGATACGAAGTTGGCCATGGAACGCGGTATCTGCCCAAGTGGTGATAGCTCAATCCCCCTTTGACCGGTCTCGATACTCGACAGTTGCCCGGGTCACGAATCACTCCACCTGCTGCTTGGAAATCAACACTCGGCGAACTCCGACTATTCTATACGACCCCAGTATTCAACCGAACGACGTACTTGGCCCCTGCGTCGCCGCTTTCGGCGAAAAGATATCATCTCTGCATTTTAGACGGGTCAGGGGGAAAGTCGCTTGGTGTTGAAATTGATTTCTATTGTTACGAAGAGGTTTTTTACAATCACGCTGACAATAGCAAAATCTGACAATACACCTCTAGACGGCTCAACAATAGCTATTGTCAACGATTTGCTTATACCCCTTTCCATCCTTCGAGCAGAAGTTTGAATAGGCCCTCTGAAGCTACTTCATACCCTCGATTATATCCCCTCCAGACACTCTTCCACCGCCATTCTCTGTAACTATAGACCTCCCGCGCTGGCCGCCAAACACACCGACTCAACACCTCTTACAACACGCGATTTTACAGCAATCGCAAGCTCCGTCTTTCCCTTTACCCCGCTCACACACTCAATCCACTCTTCTCACCCACCCATACACTCTTCATCATGCCACCAAAAGGATCCAAGAAGGGCACAGCCTGCAAGCGCGGTGCCAATCTCAGGAAGCAAGCCGTATCCAACCAGCACAAGGAGGTCAAGAAGAGTGTCAAGAAGGAACCAGCTCCTACCCACGACGCCAATGGACTCCTCATTGGCAGCAAGGAGGCTAATTGGGCTCTCTTGAAGGCTTCTGGCAAGTGGTACACATACTTGGATGAGCAGGATCGCGGAGAGGCTGAGGATAAGGGTGTTCAACTGGGTAGTGAAGAGTGGGTCAAGGTATGTCTAATTCTTCTTTCTACAGCTTCTTTCTTGAAAGAGGTGTCTTTTTACACTTGTACTCATGGGATGGTTTAGATGAAGACACCACAGCTCACTCCACCTGTCCTTGAAGAAACTCGTCTCCTCTCAAGAGTAGAATGGGACTTTCCAACTCCACAACTCTCCTCTTCTCCACCGAGACGCAACAAGCGCAAAGCCACCGACGACGACGATGATTTCGATCCTCCAGCAACAAAGCGTTCAAGGCGTGGTCCTGTCACAACCTCTGGTGAAGGAGACACACCACAAGATATCCTCGATCTCCTCGCCCTCCCTCCTGCACGACAAGGTCAGAGAATGGCCTTTGGGATGGGCTTGCCTGTCTTGGATACTCTTCCGCCTCGCCAGTGTAACAAGGCCGCAACAAGTGCTCCTACGACTACAATTGAGGAGCCATCATCATCAGCATCAATTACTCTTCCAATCGCTGGTGAGAGCTCTGCTTCTGCAGCAGAGGCTCCTCCAATTGTCGTCGAAGCTCCAGAGGTTGTCGGTGAGAAAGAACCTTCCCCACCACCAAGCACCATAGCTATAAGCACAACCTCCTCCACTCTCTCCTCACTCGGTTCAAGAACCCCTTCTCCACCACCAGACCTCCCTCCTTCCTCTCTTCTCTCTCCCGTGAAGGAAGAAGAAGACGTTGCAGAAGATGAGGAAGTGGAGACTCCTCGCAAACTCTCTACCACCACCCTCCTCCCTCCCTCCTCTCCTGCGGTTGGTACTCTCACTTCCCCAGGCCGCAAAGGTGCACGCGGTTCCTTCCCTTGCACCAAATGCACAAAGTCTTTTGGGAGGGTGGAACATCTCAATCGACATGTGTTGAGTGTGCATGACAAGGTGAAGAAGTTTGTTTGTGAGGGGTGTGGGGGACGGTTTTCGAGGAAGGATAATATGAGGCAGCATCAGGGGAAATGTGGGTTGTGGGTTGGTTTGGGGGAGGAGGGGGAGGGGTGAAGGATTGGCGGGTAGATGGGGAGATGGTTTTGTAACGTTTGTGTTGTGAATTATTGAGGAGAGTGGGGGCCAAACGGGGGGGGGGGCGGGTTAGGGGTAGGGTAGGGCGGGTTTTCGGGGCGGGTTATAAGTATAAAACCCTAACCTAACCCGCCCCGCCAAGCTCTAAACCTACCCCGTTAGATAGGGGCGGGGTCTCGTAACCCAACCCGTTACAACCTGTATATAATACCGTTAATATATTTAGAATATAGGCGGTATTTCTCGTAGTCTTCTAGTAGTTATAAAGATAGTCGAAATATTTCTAGTAGTCTTCTAGGAGTTATAGAGCTTATAATAGTTATATTGTAACTAAATCTACGGCTCGAAAGTTAAAAACTTGAAACTAAGTGCAATGGAACTGCGATTGAACCGACATTCAACCCTAGAGTTCAAAATCATATCATCCTAATTTCTGAGGAGTTCAATTAACTATTATTGTTCAAATATTATAGTACTCCACGGAATACACTATTGTAATCATTCATATCCCTTTCAAAACGCCAGGTGAGATACCTTCAAGAACATTCGTAACCTCTTCCCAAACGCGATGCTCGCAAACCTTTCCCTCCTCAGATAAAACCCAACCACCCGGTTGTCTAATCTTCGCATCCATCAGAAACTGTCCATGACTTTCTTTCCCAGCTTGACTAGCTAATACGAACGTCCTCGCACCTGTTTCGCTCGTTCTCGCCCAGAATATCCATTGCATGATGGAAATAAGAAACCCTGGTGATTCGCGCGCTAATTCCGAGTGACAGAAACCAGGAGTAACGGTGTTGATGACGACTGGATAGTCTGGTCCTGCTGCTTGGTGGCTTGTGAGGTAGCGAACGAAGAGGACTTCTAGTAGTTTTGATGTATTGTACCGAGCTGGACCGAAGTTCTTTGGATCGTTCAGACCGTCTAAAATGCGTGGTGATGATTTCTCCGAGAGACTGGAGAGGAAATGCACGTCTGATGATACGACGACTAAATGAGGTAGCGTGTTGTATTTCGCAGCAGTTTCTTTCAGTTTTGGGAGGAGTAGTAGGCCGAGGAGGAATGTGGAAATGACGTTGACGGATATTGTTGATTCAAACCCTTCGACGAGGGAGAATTTGGTGGATTGGATTCCAGCGTTTTCAACGAGAATGTCGAGGCGATCGAGTTCTGAGCTTGCGCGGGCAGCGAAGGCTTTTACGCTGTCGTGAGAAGCGAGATCTAGTTGCCAAACTTGGACGACGCCTGTTTTCTTGGTGCTCTCTTCGATGGACTTTTTTGCAATTTCCCCTTTGGAGACAGTGCGGCATGCGATTATGACCTTCTCGGCTCCTAGTCGTGTGTAATGACGAGCAGTCTCGAGTCCGAGACCTGTATTCGCGCCGGTAACGATGACAGTCTTGCCTTCGAAGGACGTCTCGATTTGGGGGATGGTTTCGCGATATTGGGAGTGGAGAAGTGTCCCCACGAAGCTTAGTATCGAGGATGCCATGATGGAGAACTGATGGTTTTTGATGAGAATGGCTTCGAAAGATGGAGATAGCACACGATAATGATGAATGAGGAGAAGAGAGAAAGAAGCATGTCAGCTTCTATATGTACAGTACTCGGTAGGAAAACGGGCGCCATAGAGAGCACTAGACTAGCGCTGTAAGCAACACCAAACTAGCGCTGTAAGCAACAAGTGCAGGTGGAATTCCCTGATTGAGCCAATGGCCTGTTATAATACGGACTACTTTCATGATTATGTAATACAGCCACAACTAAACCTGTATTTGTCGCCCGTCTTACCACCGAGTACCAAGCCGTCGACCGTTCCCTCCAAGGTCGTCCCGAGCAGGTGAAGATGGGATCTCTTGCATCCATCGATAATTCCTCTCAATTTAAGAGTATCACGGTTGTGTTGAGATGATGATTTCTTGGCAGGCATGGACCGACTGTGGCAAGCGTCTGGCCTTATTATTTCCTCAGGGAACAATATGATTTCTCACCAACATTAGACCCAATACTGTGTGGTGCATGATCTAGTACTGGTCCACTGAAGCATCCCCCACCTCCAGCAAGAAGGAATCCATTCCAAAAATCCTCCATTGTGGCTGCTTCAATCCTCAAAGGGCTCCCAGAGTCCTTGAAGTCGTTCTTCGACAGTCGACAGGCCGATCCAGCAGAGACGGCGCTGAGTTGGACCACCCTGCAGAAATACATGCACCAGTCATTTGACAGGCTATCCAAACACTTCCTCCAGTATCCCTATCAATCAGACAAACACGATAACCAATCCTCCACCGACAAATTCTACCATACCTTGGGCCAACTCGTTCTGCAGCTGCAAGCCACAGAACCCGCCATCATCGGAGCCACCCTCCTAACCTTGATCCTCGCCGTCACCCTCTTCATGTCCTGGTCATCCCGCTTTCCGACCTGGCCCAGTCCTTTTGGTCGCTCAAACTCTAACAAGAAACCTGGCGAAGTCTCGGATTCGGATTTCTCCTACATCACAGCCGAGGACCTAGCAAACGAAGAAACTGCGAAGAATGCCGCTTTCAAACCAAGTCACAACCGAGACACCGACGTACTGATCCTCAAGAACAAGCGCATGAACTACCCTGTCCACTTCCCAGCACACAGCATTGACCGGGACGAACTCACAATTGGCGATATCCGGGCTGCCGCAGCGAAGAAACTCGAAATCTCAGTCGCAGACATGGATCGGATAAAGATGCTATGGAAGGGCAAACAGTTCAAGGACGATAACAAGACGGCCCGTCAGGAAGGTCTTCGTAGCAACGCTGAGAGCGAAATCATGCTCACAGTTGGCGAGCACGTACCCAAAGACGACGAGTCATCGGATAGTGAAGGCGAGGACGAGACATCGACACAAGGCGGAAAGAAGAAGCGCCGGAGTCGCAAGAGCAAGAAAAGCAAGAAGAAGACTACGGATACCCCGGCCAGCTCTGCTAGAGACAATTCAAATGTCAACCCAGACGCCACGTATTTTCCCAATGCCGCGCCCCCTCCTAAGTCCGGCACTTCCACACCCAAGTCCCAAGCTGCGCCGCAGACAGCGATACAGAAGTTGGATGCACTGGCCTCCACGTTCCATACTGCGTTTGTGCCAGATTGCATACAATTTCTCAACAACCCACCAGCCGAGAAAGCGAAGCGAGAGTTTGAGCACAAGAAATTGACCGAGACGATCTTGGCTCAGATCCTGATCAAGCTGGATAGTGTGGAGACAGAGGGCGATCAAGAAGCCAGGCAGCGGAGAAAGGACCTCGTGCGTGAGACACAGAATATGTTGAACAAGTTGGATGAGGTAGTCAAGGCATAATTGCGTTTCCAGAGCGTCATGAAGCATACGATTGGACGATCACGACGGGCTCCTTTTGAGGATAACGGAAGGGATTTAGAAGAAGGCTTGTCGGGCGTTGTGATTTGGTGACCTGCGTACACGTTGGATTTGCATGGCTGTCATGCTATGCAGACTGAGAATGATACCTCTCAAGGCTTCCTTGTGGCTTGCGTACCTGCTTTTGAGCTGGCAAATAGACGAGACGAGACCTTGCTCGGGACACGAATGCTAGATGTAGTGTTTACTATTTCTTACCTGCTGTCTTCTGTCCGCTACTGTCGTGTGACATGAACTATCCATCCTGTCAGTCCTTAACTCTGCGCCATCAAGGTTACGAGTTCATTATCCATTCAATACTCGCGTGCACCTCCACTCGGCAGAGTTGCGAGAGACCAGACCTCCTTGGCATATACCATGAAGTGGGAATATCAGTCCAGATTCGAGGCGCAGACGCGGCGATGAAATTACTTGTTAGGGACGGCCAGATATTTGACATATCAGCCTTCGGATGGTTTCCATGTATCGAATACATTTCATATCGGATATCAGCGGTGTCTCTGCCGGGCCGACATCTCTGGACAACGCAACGAGGCTGTGTAGCAATAAGTCACTCTGCACCCAACATCAAAGCGTAACTCCTTACTCGGAGACACTATGTGGAATAAGCCCTGGGCGCATGCGTAGAGGCAGATTTCCATGTCCCTTGGAGTCTCTTCGCAGCTCGAGACTCGCAATGCTTGTGGGATTGGCCTAAGATAGCTCTTGATTAAGCAGGTGTTCTTGCATCTGTAGATTCTCATATCGCGACTCGATCAAGCTATGCCATCGCCAAGCTGGATCCATACGCGTCTATTGGCTGAGCGAGGCGAAGTTTCTGCCATCGGATAGTGGAGGTCGAGCAGTTGTATTGGTGAAGGGGGCAGTGCAGAGTCCAGGAATGCCCTTGCGGCTTGCTCCATTGCCACTGATGCAGCACAACAACGACCTTTATAACTGCCAGTGAATGCACTTCCCACCACTCTGACACCACTGAGACACAATCACCCTCTTCCATTTACTCTCGCTACCACCGACAGAATACCGAGCAATCACATCGCAACCATGGAAGAACTACCGCCACTCAACATCCCCTCGTCTTCGCCTACTATTGCAAGCAGACGGTCTGGCGCCAGCACTCCGCGAACACCGCTTTCACTCGACTTGTCTGGACTGCCTCCTCTCATAACTCCAGATCCTCCAGCAAACACTCTCATAATAACAGTATGTCCTCTCTGACCCCGCTATTCGAACCCATCAACTAACCATGCCGCAGAACCTTGACAACCCAGCCATCTTCCGCCCCGAGAACCTGATAGAGATCCGACAACTCATAAACCAATACGTCCCAATCCACACATGGGCTCCCCTCAAATCTTTCCGCCGAATCATCGTCTCCTTCTTCGACGTCGAAAGCGCCGTGCTTATCCGGAAAGAACTGGACAACGAGATCATCTTCGATTGTCGCGTGCGCATCTATTTTGGCAAGGAGACAAAGATTATCGCAGAAGAAGACATGCATTTACATCTACCAAAGAGCGATAAGCTTTTCTTCATCTCCCCACCGCCGAGCCCGCCGCACGGTTGGATGATGAAGAATGAGGACCCACCAAACAAGGAAGTTCACGCAGATGATTTGGCACAAGCTTTGGCCAAGTTGCATGCTAGGAATGTGCCAGAACCTGTCACGCCGGAAGGCATGGAGACTGATGGGCCTATTACTTGGGACAACGGACGAGCGAGAAGTGGAAGCACGACTATGATTTACCATCCGAAAGATCATGGCGATTCCCCTGGTCTACCTGCTATCTCTGTCGAAGACACAAGTGAGAGCGAGGAGACTAGTCCAATGGAAGACGTGACCGCGGAGAAGCTCACGAAGACGGCTCGGCCACCAGTTGAGCTGATGCAGTATTGAGATTTAGTTTGTACACGTTCAGCGTGTTTTGGCGTTTGTGGACTTGGTGCCCACCGGGCCATTGGGAGGATACACTTTAGCATTTCTATGGCGCCTATATATGGATATGGGAGTATTGGCGTATTTACCTACTGTCAATTCCGAGTGGTTTGAGAACTCGAGGATTGTGGATTACTCCAGCTTCAGAGACTGGATCAGATATCCATTCTTATATATGACAAGCATGATTTGATACCCAACTTCTTTGTCTAATATCTTCACCTCTTGTATTGTTTTCGCGGCCATCATGTCCCAGCCTTGTATCTTCCAGATGCGGTATGGATCAGCTTCGCTTCGCAAGCTCGCAGCTTCGTTCGTTAGGTATCCGAGAACATGTGATGGTCTGTCTAGCCGGCGGGAGCCATCTTTGTCTTCCTAGTAGGAGGCAATTTGAAGCTTGAGAAGATCACCTTCAACGACCCATATGACAGCAATGCCTGGTACTTCGAGTGCCTCCAGACTGCCTGTCAGTCTCCGCGACGCAGCCTCGCGCCCATCGCGGAGGGGGCAATTGTTCTTCTTGAACCTTGATGTGTAAGATTCCCCGCGCAGAGAGGCAACAGCCAAAGCCACGGCGCAAACCATAGCTAATTTCCTGCGAATAGTCTTCGTAATCTCGTCTTCGTATGGTTTCTCCTCCGCTGGTCTCGCAAACTCCTATACCAGCTCAAGGGACGCGGCATCTTTGGCACCGCTAAAGAGCTGTACACCTCACTCCGCCGAAACGCCTACACCCTCTTTCTAAGCCTCCCTGGCATCAGAGAAAAGGTACAAGCCCAAATTGACGATGCGAAGGCTGGGTTGGAAAGGAAACTCGTTCCCCGAGGTCCGCATATCGAGCGCTTCACCTCGCTCCCAAAAGATGGCTGGAGCAACGACAAGGTTCGCGAAGAGCTCAACAAATTGGTGGAAATGAAGCATACACGGTGGGAAGATGGGAGAGTCAGTGGGGCAGTTTATCATGGTGGGAAGGAAGTTGGAGAGCTTTGGACCGAGGCATTTGGTTTGTTTGCTGTTAGCAATCCGATTCATCCTGATGTTTTTCCGGCAGTGAGGAAGATGGAGGCGGAGGTTGTGGCAATGGTTTTGGGATTGTTCAATGCTCCTGAGGAGGGCGCTGGGGTTACTACAAGTGGTGGGACGGAGAGTATTCTTATGGCTTGCTTGGGGGCGAGGAATAGGGCATTTGTCGAGAGGGGGGTTACAGAGCCGGAGATGTATGTCCTCTCGCTGTTCATTGATGAGGAGAAGATTGCTAATAAGTCGTGTAGGATTATACCGAATACGGCCCATGCGGCTTTCCTCAAGGCTGGGGAGTACTTCAAGATCAAGGTACATCTTGTCGACTGTCCGAAGCCTTCGTACAAAGTTCATATACCCTCTGTCTCACGACTTGTAAACCGGAATACTATACTCCTTGTCGGAAGCGCACCGAACTTCCCCCATGGCATTATCGATGATATTTCTGCACTTTCGAGATTGGCGCATAAGAAGAAGATCAACCTGCATGTCGACTGCTGTCTTGGTTCTTTCCTTGTTCCTTGCCTCGAAAAGGCAGGTTTCGAAAGCGAGCCATTCGATTTCAGATTGAAAGGTGTCACGAGCATCAGTGTCGATACGCACAAATATGGCTTCGCTCCAAAGGGCAATTCGACGGTCCTTTACCGGAACAGCAAATTGAGAGAATACCAATACTTCGTCACGCCTAATTGGCCCGGTGGAGTCTACGCCTCACCCAGCATCGCAGGTTCACGACCTGGTGCGCTTATTGCAGGATGCTGGGCCGCGATGATGGCACAAGGCGAGGCAGGCTACATAGCTGCCTGCCACAAAATCGTCGGTGCAACGAAGAAAATCGAAGAAGCTATCCGTGAAGACCCCGACCTCGCCAGCGATCTCGTAATGATCGGTCGCCCTCTCGTCTCCGTCGTAGCCTTCACATCAACCACCATCGACATCTACGGTGTCGCCGATGTCATGTCCTCCAAGGGGTGGCATCTTAATGCGCTTCAGAGCCCGCCTGCTATCCATGTTGCGGTGACGCTGCCAATTGTAGCCGCTGTAGATGACATGTTGAAGGATTTAAGGGACGCGGTGAAAGAGGTCAGTGAGAAGGAGGTTAAGGCTGTTGCTGAAGGGAAGGGGAAGAAGAATCTGGGTGGGGGTGATGCCAGTGCATTGTATGGTGTTGCTGGCAGTTTGCCGGATAAGACGATTGTCAGAGAGTTGGCCAAGGCGTTTTTAGATTGTTTGTATAAGGCTTGATGATTGAGCGATTTGATGACCAAGGCTGAAACATTGCAGTGGTTCTGTGATGAAAAGCGTGAGTTTGCTTTCAAGGCGCAGCAACATGGGCATTTTTTGATCGTAGCAGAAACAAGGCTGCGATTTCTTTTCTTCGACCAATGAGAATGCATTCTTTTCTTCAACCAATGAGAATGCATTCTTTTCTTCAATTGAATTACCTCGACGAAATTCATTCGGTTTGGGGAATTTGATGACGTCGGGTAACCTCGGGAACTTTTGTTCCAGAAGCGGCACCTCTAATTTCGAACGCGTTCTTATGTCCGACCAAATATCCCACCAAATCCATCACCGCAATCGCTGTGAACAAGATGGATTCGTTGGACTCCATGACTGCTCTGCTCTATCCGCAAGTTAAAGGCGTTATTGAGCGGACTGGTTGCTGACATCCTTCTTCTTTTTTATGTCGAACTTCCTCTTCTTTACTCGACCACGAAATATCATCTCTGTCTATCCATTCTTCTAACCACGGAAGAGAATTGAATAAAGAAGATAACTCATACACCACAGTCACAAAACGGACCTGGCAGGGATTTTGAAAAAACATGTTAGTACATCTACCTCACGCCTTGGGGAAAAGTCTGCAAATCTAATATCATGTCATCGCCTCAACTCAATCTTTTCAACTAATCAAAGAATCAACTAGTAATTGACCCACCTGCAAACTTGAAAATGCTGGTCCTCCACGATCCCGACACAATTCTCCATAAATCCAAGGAAATCCTCGGATCACGACTTATCGACGCGCTCGAATGTCCCGAACGCATCGAAGCTATCGTCAAATCCATGCAAGAAGACGACAAACATGAGTTGGTTGTTTTGGAAAAGGAGGGGGACTCGGAGATGGAAAAGAGGGTGAGGGAGTTGTTGGAGAGCTCTTTGGCGGAGACGCATGATAGTGGTTATTTGGACCATCTCCAAACTATTTTTGAGAGACAATTGGAGAATGGGATGGTGGAGGAGGATGGGTGTGTTTTGCCAGAGTGTTTCCGGATGCCGAGGGGGGCGACGGGGAGTTTGAGGGATGAGGCGCCTAGGGATGTTTTTGCAAGGGCTGGGTGAGTACGCGTAGAGTTTCTTTGAGTTTCGTCGATGAAGAAAAGCTCCTGGCGGTGAGAAGAAATTAAGCTAATGGGTTTGGGATATAGGTATTATGCTTTTGATATGTCAAGCGGCATCTCCAAAGAAAGCTACACATCCATCATCGCCAGTGCTTCCCTCGCCATCCTCGGATCCATCAAAATGATCGAATCGCAAAACAGCGTTACAAGTCTATGTCGTCCGCCTGGACATCACTGCGATACCAAAATGGCTGGTGGCTACTGTTATATCAATAATGCCGTCATTGCCATTGAAGCCATCACCCGTTTGCATAGACCCAATCCCCCGTTGAATGGGAATAGTGTGCAACATGATACCAAAATCGCCGTTTTGGATATCGATTTCCACCACGGTAATGGGACACAAGATTTCTTCTACGAATCGAAGGATATCCTATACGTCTCCATCCACGGCGAGAATGAATATCCATACTACTCCGGCCACACCCAAGAAATCGGCAAAGGCGAAGGGCAAGGTTTCAACAAGAACCACCCTCTCCCTACTAATTCTACAGCAGAAGACTACTTGAGGACGTTGAAAGATGCGATTGAAGAGATCAAGGATTTTGGGGCGAGTTATTTGGTTATTAGTCTGGGCTTCGATACTTACCACCTTGATCCTCTTGGAAATTTCAAACTTGAGACGGGGGATTACCAAAGGATAGCTAATCATATTCGGAGGGAGTTGAGGATGCCCTGTCTTATTTTGCTGGAGGGAGGATATGTCATCAAAGATTTGGGTGGGAATTTGGTGGCGTTTTTAGATGGGTGGGAGGATGCTGAAAGATATGGATCGGAGTCTTAGTACGTATACACCCCTAGATCCAGATATAGTCTGAAGATCTATGCTGGCCTAACATGGACGGAAGAGGTCTAAACGCTCGAAAGCATCTTGATTAGCAATTCCAATGAGTCGCTGAAATGTGGTGATGACCACCAAAGGAGAGAAAGGACTTTCATAGGCGCCTTCTGGTTCTGGACGAGGCTGATGCCACAGTATAATTTTAGTGGGATGCGCTAAATATTATCGAGGATCAAGGTCGCGGCATCTCGCGATCGGCGACCACTCTTGGCCCCTCCAATCTTTTCCTCCAACACCAACTACCCATCGAAAATTACCATCTCCATCCATACCATCGAACCTCTCATTGATCACTGCCTCAATTCAAACGCCGAAAGCAAGCGCATTTCTCTACGATGCGTCGGCACTCGCTCGAGCTCGATCGCGTTTAACCGGAAGGTGGCTAATCCAAGATGTTCAATCACTCGCCTGGTTGGCACTGCTTTCGATTTCTTGAAGGAGCTGTCTTTGGCTTCTTTGAGAAGTTGACTCGATGGCTCAGTGGAACATCCTTGGGCCGTCGTCAACATCTCTATTGTGTTGTTCGAAGACATTAACCAAGAATTTGTACAAGCTTTCTTCTCGATTGGAGCGCTCTCAGCTCATGCAGAGTACGTAACAAAGATTCGAACCAAGCCCCCTACGAAAACCACAAAGCAATAAGCATGCCAGCCAAAATCGCAAATAAGCTCGTCTCTAAACTCCTCGCGCCCGATGTCCCCCCAAGCGTCTTCTTAATAACAGTACTCCTCCCCACCGGACAAAACACAACCTCAAAACCCGTCCCCGTCGGCACAGTAAACGTACTACTTTCATCATCATAAGCAAAGCTATACGCATCAGGACAAACCGCCTTCGCCCTCTTACTATAATAATTCGCCTTACAAGTCTTTGCCGAGTTGTGTTTTTTGCCTGTACAGCAGTGTTCGGGTTTTCCCGTTTTGGTGCAGAGGGAGAGACAGGGGTCGAAAGGGGGACGGGTATTTCCTACTTCTTCTACGGGGTGGAATTGGAGGTCCCAAGGACACCAGTGGGATATGTCTGCTTGGGACATTTTGGATTCAAAGGAGAGGGGGTGGGTGGATGTGGTGCCGTAGTAGGGGTTTTTGGTGGTGTTGTAGGGGTTGAAGTCTTTGTTGGGGTCGAAGCCTTGGAGGCTTCCTGCGCAGATTAGGTTTGTTTCGTTTGAGGGGGGGACTGAGGTTCCGTTTGTTGGGATGATTTGGATGGCCATTGGGAGGTTGTAGCCGTCGACGAGAGAAATGTCGTAGAAGGATTGATCTGCGTGAGCCTCGAGGTTGAACTCAGCTAGTGTGGCAGTTTCGCCCTAGATCAATCATCAGCAATGGTATATCTCTCGATTGTAGTACAAAACTCACAGTAGCACTGCACACCAGACTCGTCCCGCAAGCCCCAGTCCCACAACTCCCAACCCCCTTCCCATCAAAAGTACAATTCGTCCTCCCCCATATCCTGCCATTCCAATCCGAAAGCACACTTAGATTTCTCGTGGACCCCGTCGTCAACTCGAAGCCCATAGTCTCCGGTCCGGTACCCCCAGATGTGAAGAGCCCGGGCCAGACCGTGTCCCTGCAGCTGTTCGTGACCAACAGCGGGACCTCGGTTTTGCCCGCAGCATTGGCAACGGGCAGGATCCACGAAGCGTGATAAATGAAGTTTCTGAGTGACATGCTGTTGATATTGAGGCTATCGATGTTTGAGATATCGGGATTGTTATAGATGAAATGAAGATGGGTTGGTGATATCCTGTAAGAGTTGGTGGTACTCGTACCTTATCATGAGCCCGGCGCGTGGATCTTTGGTGACGTAGGAGGACTGGGGAAATGGCCCAGGTTGGATAGCACAAGCCGCCACACCACGGTGCCGCCGCCACACACGTGGGGAATGCGGGGGTCTGAATCAGGCTGAGATGTTGGAGATGATCAGCAATCTTGGTGAGGCTTAGATGGCATTTTCCATCCCTGACGGCTTATGGCTTGCCTAATCTGTGTACTGTATCTCGCTATCCTCTGATGACAGCGTACGCTTGTAGAAATCGGGTAATGACGGAAACCTTTTGGCGGTTTTGATAGGTTAGTAAAGTTGGCAGGGACTCCATCTCACCTCGCGATCTCACCTCAAAGGAACAAGGGACCCAAAATCGACGGAAGGCCTTTTTGGCCGGGAGTTTCAACGTTGGTCTACGTATAATAATATAAACACAAGGAATTAAAACTTTGATACTGTTTGATAGCTGATTACTGGACGAGGTATCTACTCACGTGGTAACAAGTCAGATCCCTGCCGTGCCGAGGAATCCACAAGCGATGACGGTAGTGTTGGGGAACCTCGATCCTGCTCTTGCAGACCAAACTTCATCACCAGGCTTCAACAGTCAAGGTGGTACATCCACTGCTTCTAAGCCTACTATCAACGAACGCGCTATTTGAGGATTCTATACACACAAAACTTGTTGTCCACCCAGGCAATCTTGTCGTCCACCCAACTCCACAGTGGCCCCCATTTCCCCTCTCGTCTCCTATTCCTCCATGCCCTCCGTCTCTCCTTCCACGCAGCCTCCCTGTCTCTCCATTTACACTCGTACCGCTGCAATCGACTCTTGAGTCTCTCCGTTCCCATATTGCCACACATCCATTCCCTTTCCAGCCTGACTCTGTTCGTAATCTTCGCTTTCTCCATCTCCCACCTTACTCTTGCCTCACATCTCTGACATTGTTCTTCAAGACGTTGACATCTCTCTTCCAGGCGTTCAAGGTGGGAGAGAGTCTCAAAGAAACTCTCGAGTAGGGTTGTTGAGGCTTCGGTGAGGCTGGAGTGGATTGACGAGGATTCACAGTCAGTCGCCGGGGAGAAGTTGAATAGCGAGTCGCAGCAGGAACATTGGGAAATGCTATCAAGTTGGTCGCCGAGATCAAAGTAGTCCAATTCGCTATGTCCGTTGCCAAGGGCAGGACAGCTTGGACTACGAAGAAGCCGTGGCTTGGGCAAGTCTTTGTACACATGCTGAATTCGTACCTCGGGATAGTCGCGAGTTCCGTCTTTGTGCAGTTTTTGGCATACCCAGATGATGATGTCGTCACTAGCTCCTCCATGGTCCATGTCAATCAGATCTTCCCCCTGGTCTGAAAACTTGTCGGATGCCCTCTCTTCACTCGATATATTGACAGCCATCGAAGCACTGTCGGACGACCCTGGAGTCGAAGCTCTAGCTCTCAAACTACGCACAGCGATGATAGTGTCGGAAAAGCCAGAATGCACTCTTTCTCCTGCTCCCAGTTCAACACGTTGCTCTTTCTTACCTAAAGCCTTGATCGCGTATTTGGAAGAATAAAGCATTGCTTTTTCGGTCTCATAAGCTGTCCAGCTCTGTCTCCGAGACATGAAAGGTTCATCTTCGGCCGGGTTTCTAGACTCATCCCACAAAATCCTTATTCTGTTGCGCTCGCTATCGCTAAAAATGCGTCAGCTTCCTGTGAGACATCCTCGAGAATGGCGTTCTACCTCTCAGGGGAAGACAGACGGGGCAATCCATCAAGGACCCCAGCTGTACGTTCAAGTATGTCCATATTTAATCGACGAGAAATATCAACAACAAAGTAAAGATTGACGCCTGCCAAACAGCGATCAAGAAAACAATCATGCACTGAACCTTTCTGATATTACGATTGAACAAGATGGGTGCTGTTGCGATACTGACCGCGGAGCTGCGGTTACGGAATAATCAATTTCCAAATCTTGTCGAGAGGGACCGAATTTTCCTTCCTCAACGGAAACTCGCGGATTCATGGCGTAATGTGCTCCTGCAAAAACATGGGAGAGAGGACCATACTAACTGGACGTCCTCTGCAACGTCTTCGATCTGTTGAGGTACGACATTCACAGCCCACGCCGACAGGTATCTGGCAGTTGTCGTCCGGGCTACTCCAGCGGACAAAGGCTCCAGAATCCAGACCGTCGATGGCTAATGCTGGTCTGAAGTTGGGCTGGAGTGGGAAGTTTGTGCGTTGCTGATATCGATGGTGAGCATGGGGGAAAACTTCCGAGGTTCCCCCTCAGTAGTTCAACCTCCTAGGCTGGACCTCGGGAGTACTAGCTTGAAGATCACGTGGACGGCAAAAGGGGCGCCGTTGAATTTAGATTTCGATCGGTCGCGTGTAGCACAACATCACAACATCACAAACCCAACCTAAACCATCTCAACCCATCCGTAACCATCTCAACCCATCCGTCACGAACATCCCCTTTCACGCCTAGAGCTGCACCTTGGCATATGCTCGACGAGTCTCTATATAAATCACCTCACAATGGAATATCAAACCTCACTATCACGTCTTTGTATCAGTGCAACTCTTGATGGCCAGCCACGCGCTTTACTTCGCTGACGAGCAACTTCTGAACTATATCCTCCAGTTCTTACTAAAAACGGCGAATTCGTGTTCCCGAAATGACAACGGTACAACGCCGATTGAGTTCTCACGAGTCCGTTAGCACGGAAGCCACCCAGTTCATTAGAATTACTTCTGACAAGCTGCTTTTATCCGCTCTGCCGCTACTACTAGGCGGCAGATACTATTCCCGGTCGTACTTCGTCCTTTCTAGGAAATCTGACTCAAGCTCGTCTGCTTCGCTCTTTTGATTATTTCAAAATGGTACAACGTCCACACATTCAGTTATTTGCTCTCTGGACACCTCTATCATTCCTCTCGCTCTTCAACTTCCTTCCTTTCTTTCCATCAATTCGTCATGTCTTGCTTTTCAAAATTTCTTGTTGCCGCTGGGCTGCTGCAGTCGGCTTTTGCTTCGCCTACACTAATACATGTTCCAGCACAAAGGGCCGCACATCTTCAAGAGAGGCAAACCTCCGATGCAGCCTTGCTCAATAGTCTGGTAAATATAATCACGAAGGCAGACCCAGCTGCTGGTCTCTCTCTTAGCGGCCTCGTAACCGATATTCTTGGAGGCATTGGCGATGATTTGCATGAGGCAAATCTGATTTTCTCGGCTCTTTTGACGTGAGTATCGTGAATCTAGAGGCTGAAGTTCACAGGTACTGACAATGCTTTCGCCAGGGCCATCGAAGATACTGTTGCAGCACAAGTCACCGCTACACCGACTGATATCCCAGCAGCCTCGTCTGGTACGTCTCATTAGAACATACAGCAGAATCCGACCCTATCTCACAGCCTTTCCTAGCTTTGTCCAGTATACTTGCCGCTACTCCTACCATTCTTTATGAACAGATTTTCGAAGTCATCGAAAATGGCTTAGTTACCGATAAGCTCGCTAGCGAAGTCAACGCTCTGGTCACTGCCAGTTTCAGTGGCATGAATTCAAAGACGAATGTCAACCCAGCTCCAACATGTACAATCTATCCACAGAAGAACTGTACAGACGCACCCTATAACTTGACCGAAGACCAGCTGCGGCAGGTCATCTATATTCCTGCCACGTTCACCTATGGAAAGGTTCCTCCAGTAATCGTAAGTATTCGATTTGGAAGCCAAGTATAGTTCCTGACCCTATCTAGCTTGTCCCTGGCACTGGAAATACAGGATATCAAACATTCGCTGGAAATTACATTCCTTTGCTCCAAGGATCGACCATTGCTGATCCTGTCTGGCTTAACATTCCAGGCCAGCTGCTCATGGATGTTCAGGTTAACGCGGAATACGTTGCATACGCAATCAACTACATCAGTTGGTACGCTTTTTGGTTTTACCTCTTTGTCTCGACGAAGTCAGCTGACAAGAACAGTATAACGAATAAGAACGTCAGTGTCATCAGTTGGAGTCAAGGTGGTCTTGACACGCAATGGGCATTAAAGTACTGGCCGTCCACCCGCCAAGTCACTTCTGACTTCATTCCCATGAGCCCAGACTTTCATGGAACGGTGCTGGCATATATTCTTTGCCCCGCTTTCCCAATGCTGTATGTTTGCAATTGCCGTCAGAAAGGGATGATATCTTTATACTGACATTTCTTTAGACCATGCGCTCCGGCTGTTATTCAGCAAGAGTATAACTCCAACTTCATTGCAACAATTCGTAACAACGGAGGCAATTCTGCTTACGTTCCCACGACCACGGTTTTCAGTTCGACTGATGAAATTGTTCAACCTCAATCTCCCGTCACTGGAGCTTCTGCATTCCTCCTAGATGCCAGAAACGTGGGCGTGACGAATAATCAAGTCCAAGCTGTTTGTGGCGGACGTGGAGCTGCAGGTAAATTCTATACACACGAGGGTGTTCTGTACAATCCTTTAGGATATGCGCTGGTAATCGACGCATTGACTCATGCAGGTAAGTGATACAAACCTCACGAAGCTGTGCAGTTACCATACTTATCTTTTGCTCTGATAGGACCCGGACGGACTAGCCGCATCGATCTTACAACTGTTTGCGCACAAATTGTATCTCCTGGTGAGATGATTCCTCGCTCACTGCTTCTCTTTTGCTTGCATACTAACTCCTTTCCCAGGACTGGACCTTATCGACGTGTTGACAACAGAAGAATCTATCGTTCTCGCTGGGCTTTCGGTTGTGTTATACCCAGCCAAGCAAATCAACGAGCCTGCCATTATGTCATATGCTGTGGCTGGCGCAACTGTTGGCGCTAATTGCACTACTTCCTCGACCTCGGGCTCTGCATCAAGAACTACATCGACATCTTCTGGGAGATCTACAGTCCTGACTGTCTCTGTAGACGGGACGGTAACTTCTACCCAGCGCACGTCGTTGACCTCTTCTTCCACGACTTCTTCCTCTAGGTCCACCTCGACAAAATCGACCGTTGCCGCCTCAGCTTCTGCAGTGATCGTATTACCCTTTTCCAGTCCTGTGATGAAGACAATCGCAGGGTCTGGGTCAATGACAATCGTAGTACTACCCACCACTCCTGTGATTAAAGCCAGGGAAACTACCGTGCTTGAATGCGATGGAGCCGAGTGTGGTTCTACAGCACACCAGGCTGCCGTCACTAGCCATTCCGCGATGACTTCCAACACCGAATCATATGAATATACCGTTAACGAAACGACCACTGTTCTCGCTTTCTCCACGCCAGCGGTCCCATCCCATTGGCATGGGCACCATTTTAATTTCACCAAGACTCCAAAGCTTGGTGGTCATTCGATCAAGAATGGTGCGCCCCGGAAGCCAGAAAACACGATACCATCTTTTTCTGAATCTACTGCTTCTTTCACCTTCGCCTCTTCAGCCCCTGCAACCACTGCCGCACCGGAAGTTGTGTATTCCAGCACGGGTTATAGGGTGAATGAAGACGGTAGTTACGACTTCGGAAACGAAAACGAAAAATTGGACTCTGGAGTCCAGGTGCAATACATCACACATACCGTTCTTGTGGACGCATGATCAACCTCGCTGCCGTCATTTCCTTTGTTATTTGATAGCAACGGCTGGTTGGAAGTAAGAATATCTGTAACGCCTGGGTGCTGTTTCTACATGTTTTGATGGTAATTGAAAATGAAATAGGCCATCTTCGTTTTATTTACCCATCGTTAGAATCTTGTCTTCTTTCCGACTTTCATTATCAGTCTTTTCACTTTCTCGAGAAAAAAGCCTTCACTCTACGCCACCTGCCTCTGCCTTCTCTCTTTCGTTGACTCTCGATTGTCACGCCCCTCGCTTTTGTTGCGACTGATGCTTCTGACTTGGCTCGTCGTGCACGCAGAAATCCACTCAGTCTGTTCCAGTTTCTCACAGCTTCTTGTGTATCGGATTCTTCAAGAATCTCTCCACACGATTGAGCATGGGAAATATTGGGCTTTGTATTTCCGCTCCTCTCATCTTCGCGCTTATACGGGTTTAGGAAACTAGAGGTGCTTAGCTCCCACGATGCTGCTAAGTCAACTTCGGGGTCTGCGTCATCTTGTTCTAACATGGGTGTTAGGGACCTCTGGTAGACTAGCCAGTCTAAGCGCTGATGCTCTAAGACTTGAGATAACGTTATGTAGTTTTTTGGCACGATGAATCGGATCGCAGGTGCTAAGGCCTTGATCTCGTTCGCTGGATTAGATGTGAAAGTGTCTACTTTAGGGACAATCTCGTCTGCCGGGTCAGATGTGAACGTTTCTCCCTGAAGATATAAGTCCAGATGCCTCTCAGAGAAGATGCCGAAGCCTAATGACGATGATCGTGCTCGGCCACGCGAGGTAAACGAAGGTTCGCTTGCATCGTCGATTGGTTCGAGGATGGGCACATGAGGAAACCCTGAGCTCGATGGTCTCTTTCTCCATCGTTCATGGAGATGAGACATTATGGGCAAGAGAGAGACAATTCGGAATCGGTGCTTGTTGGGGGTGAATACAAAGGTATGCCTGCATTAGGATAATCTAGGGGATGTATATCTACTGATGACTCCTGCACCTTCTCAATCCACAAACAGGTGTGATACCTCGTCACAAAATACACGGGGCGCCACATACAACATCATCAAGTTGTTGGAGAAACCCAATGGCCTTGTGTTCTCGTCTGATGTTGTTGCTGCTGATTTTCAACAACCTCGATATGCCTTTTAACTGCCTTGTTCCTGTGTGGGGGCACTTGGTGAACAATTCCTCATCTTACACACTACTCACTTACGACCACCATCGATTCATACACATCTGAAAGTATGGCTTTCACCATCCACCCCGACCGAAAGGAGGCCGTCCGGCTGATGTCGAGACCAGACCAAGCCAGCTCTAGGACCTCTAGTCTGTCGGCTCTCGGCGATATCACAAATACGAGCCGCCTGAATAAGAGCAAGGCTGAGAATATCTCGACTGGATTTATTTTTGGAAAGAGACATGAACATTCTAATGACATATCCATTCCAGTCCGAGAGCTCCCGAAATTTCTAAGCAAGCCTCCTGAAATAACTCCCAGTTTCTTCGCGGAGGACTACTCGCAATCAGATCCTGAACTCGACGATGCTGCTAGTGAAGGTTCGCAGCTAACAATCGATTCAATAATCGATCCCCAAACTTTTGAGAAAACTCTAGTGAATTCTCCTTGCCTGGAACGCCCTACCAATAATGGAGTGAAGGAAATAAAAGATGCAGTCCTTGAGAGAGAAACTCAGCCGATTGACGAGTTTTCTCAGGATTTGAAGTTGGATCATCATCTCCAACGTCGAACGGGCTCGAAGCGGGCGAATATTCCAGTTGGTGACGACGAGCAGGACGCCCAGTTGGGTTTTGAACATATCAAACACCGCAGCCCCTTTGCACAAGCTCTAGCCAAAATATCCTCTATCTGTCCTTCCACACACCAGGAGAACAACAACATCATCGAAAACTGGCTCCACACCTCATCTCCCCTCTGGAACGCCGATATCAGACTCTCAACATCCGGCATCGCACTCATCGGGGACGAATTGACTCTTGAAGAACTCAAAATTGCATCCCAATTCGCTGAATTAAATCTACCCAGTCTCCCCCAACTCATCTCAGCCATCGAAAGTGTAGGCAAAAGCCCCTCAAACGAAACCAAAGAAATCGTCGTCGGAGTACTGAGATCGCCTGAAGTCGCCTCAAAACTCAAGGAGTACAATTTGACTATCACCCTCGAGCGATTTAATGCGGTTATCAATTGTAATCAAGAGGAATGGAAGGAAAGTGAGGTCCTGAGGGATTATGATCTTGCGAGGGATGAAGTCGAAAGTCAATCAAATTCAGTAACGCCTGAGAGTACTGATGGATATTGTGATGAAGAAAAGGGGTTGGAAGTTTCAGCGCAACTCAACGAATTATCCATAGCCAAACTGGATACCCTACCAATGCGCCCGTCAGGCTTTGTCCCTGCCATCGATTCACTCGATTCCACTTCATCGCACAAGATACACAACAAAGCCTCCTTCGCCAACGAAACCACAATCATCGGCTACAGCAGTTCCCACACCGAATACATCTCCACCTCTCTCCGCTCCGCCGAAATCATAAAGGAAGCTAAAGGAATTGGTCGTGCCCACTCAAGCGTTGTACTAGGTGTGGAACATATCCAGAAGAACCTTTTGTGCATGGATATACCGACACGGACGCAGATGTTTGATCAACAATTTGCTAGCCAGGTCGCCTCCAAGACAGATCACCGGAAAGCAAAATCTGCTTCGCGGCAAGATCCACCATTTAGGCTTGATGGGACTATGGACGAGGTGTTACAGACGCACTTCCATGTTCGTACCGATGGTTTTATGAGTGCGCCCTTGACCGAAGTGTCATTTGGTCTTGATGGGACGATAGATGTGACAGCGGAGCAATCCCGAATGCAGCAGTTCGACCGATTTTTTCTTTCTAGTCAGGTTGCTCCCCCAAGATCGACAGATATGTGGGACGGTGGACGAGGACTTAGATACGCCCTTCCATATTTCCCTCGATGGATGGATTAGTGCACCTCTGCCACCAACCCCGTATCCACCTGTGCCCACAGATGAGAGTATGAAGCTCTAAGGTCCCTTCTCACTTATCGAATGGAATCGCGGTTGGGAATTACAGCGGGCGAAATACTAACAACGAAAGGTTTCGAGGTATGTTGAGTGTGATTGTGATACTCTGGTGAAAAATGGAGGGGAAATTTTTAATGGATGAGAGGTAAAAGGCCTCGGATGCATAAATAGTGTTAGAAGGATATGGATTCCAGTGCCCACTATCACCTCTGTCTATTGTGTGGGGTTGCCTACCTGTACTGAACTTCTTCAATTTTTGCTCGAAGCGAAATGTTTATGACAAGTATTTTGAAGAGGATTGGTTGGGCTATAACATCATAGGTTGCAGAGTCTACTTTGCCGCTCTTTATTTTTCTAAGCATCAAGTTCGGCTTATGGTACAAGCATATCTACATACATGCTATACGTCCCGAACTGCTCTTGCAAGCAATGGCAACAATAACGATCGCTCTGTACTACCAACAGTACTCCATCTGTCACAAACAAGTGACATCCAAGCAGTGCCCCTTCGCCTCACCTCGCAGTCTCTACGAATACCTGCGACCAGCAAGATACCTATTCTCTTTCTGGAAATTCCACCAGTGGTAATATTCCGGCTTTGACAAATCATTTATGAGATCGATTGCCGCTTGGCTAGCCTCAGCGCTATTCCCGCGAAATTTAAAGCGCGAGAAGCCTTCCCAATCGTCGAACGAAAGATAGTTGGGCTCTTCACTTCCTTGAATATACCGAAGACTGACTTTCCAGCAGGTGCGATTATCGGTGGACCCTTGAGGTGGTATACCAAATAGTACACATAGCCGGTACAAAAGGCTTTCATGTCAGAAGGCGCGAGGGTGTAGGAAGAATAATGAATCGACGGCATGAGGCTCTGCCGACCATCGAAGAAGTGACGCCTCGTGCACTTACTTCGACAGTGATCTCCCGTCCGATTTGCTACCAGACATTGACGAAATCGATATCCAACTTCTCTTTTTACCCATGAAATCCGGTCGAGAGGCTGCTCTCGTATAATTTCAACGTGTAATGTCTGGTACCTTTTCATTGCCGATCAAGGTCTGGATAGTTCCTAAACAGACCATTGGAGAATTTCAATCGCCTCTCACTTGCCAAATACTCTTTCAATCCCTTCCCTTGTTTCACACCAGGGTAAAACTTTGTAAAAAGCAAGGGGTAATCTTCCTCTCTGATCTGCAACTCCTTTGGAAATGCAAAATATAATCTGTGGCAACAAGATCAGTAATCGTCCGCGTCCTCCTAGAAAGGCTTACTCACCCATCGAGAACCTGCCACAAAGTAGTATCCGCATAGGTTAAATTCCCTCCAATCAAATATCTTCCCCCACCACTCTCATTCCCCTTCAACACTCGTTCAAAATATCCAAAGAACTTGGGTATCCGATTCTCCCTGAAATCCGTTGCCTTCTTAAGCGCCTCCTCCTTCTGATCCTCATAATACTTCATCACAGCAACAGGATGATGCGTATCATGGGCCTCGTTACTGAAATCCAATGCCGTCAAAGCTAATTCATTAACATGCCATTTCTCCACCTCCGGTTCCTCGCCTGCTAGATCCAATTTTTCCCCGAGATAGAATAGAATATTGGGCGTCTGGCTGATCAGAAGCGCTTTCCCATCTTTGCCTGCTCCGGGGACTTTGAGCATCGGTGGTGCGAAAGGTGGTGGGTTTCCGTCTTCGCCGAGCGATTCCGGAGAACAGCAGCTATAGACTTGACCGGCACCTTGTTTAGATTCGTTGGCTGGGTCGGAGTAGGAGACACCGGAGGCTTCAAAGGCGAGACGGATGTATTCTCCTCGTCCTGGAATTGCTGGGTGGTATAATAAGGTGTAGGAGGGGTGAGTTCGGGCGCGTTTGGTGGATGGTTCAGACATGTTGTGGATGGTAAGTGAGGTCAATTGGGAGGTTGGTATACGTATCGAGGGGTTTAAGGTGGTATTTGAAGGAAGGAAGAGTCGCTGAGAGCGCATTGGATGTGTTGATCAGACAGACGCTGACAATGGCAGTTCCGCAACAGTACGGTATGATTCCGCTCAAGTTATCAATCTTCAAGGGAATCTTTGCCCTGACTGACAACTTATTTCTTCGCAAAGTCATACACGTCCATAATGTTGAAACGATAGCCTGGACCTGTTCCAAGACCAATCTTGGACAGTGGAGGATTCTGATCCCTTGGGGAACAGCTTGGGACAATACGCTTTGGCTATCCGCCTGGGCCCGATGGTCCTAACCTTGAATTATTGCTACTTAACGCCGAAAGTAATGATGCAATGCCGTGTGTAGATAGTAGCGGACTACACTTGACGGGAAAATGCCAGCCAGTGTCTACGTTCAAAGGAAAAGGGAAACGGAAAGGAAACAAAAGAAGAAGGGAAATGCCACAATCGCGCAGAACTGCTCACTCTCTAAGACCGGCAATCTCACTTTCCATACTTCTGAGAGATTGACACAGCAGGTCAATAATCTCGACCATCTCTCCCTCAGTGACGTTGTACGGCGGTGCCAAAATGATATGATCACCCTCTTTGCCATCAACCGTGCCATTGCTTGGATACACGGCCAATCCGTTCTTCAAGCACGTCTCGTGGATCAACATCCCCAATCCCTTCGCTCTTTTGAATGGCTCTTTCGTCTTCCGATCCTGCACAAATTCAACGGCCCAGAACAGGCCCGCTCCTCTCACGTTTCCGACGAAATCGAAACCTTCCTCTTCGAGACGTGACTGAAGCATGGAGCCGAAAAGCGTGAAAGCAGGTGAAGACATGATCTTGTTATCTTGAATATACCGCTGAACCGCCAACGCCGTAGCACAAGTCAAGGAGTGGCCTTAATACGTCAAGCCGTGAACCCAGGCCCCTTTGTTGATCTTCCCTTCCCTCAGAACATCGACCACCTTTCCGGAGATGAGAATGGCCGCGATGGGAACATAGCCACCACCAAGGCCTTTGGCGACAGTTTGTATATCCGGCATACTAGCCTCTCTTTCTGCTTTGGTAAGGCCCTTGGCAGTTGGTGATGGCTGCTTGAGGCCGAATTCGGGATGTTTGTGCACGTGGAAGGAGCCACACCTCCCGATTCCTGACATGACTTCGTCGCATACCATGAGAATACCGTATTTGGTGCATAGCTCACGAACCATTTGAAGATAGCCGGGCGGTGGAACCAGGCATCCCGATGTTGCTCCAGTGACTGGTTCCAGAAAGAATGCAACGAATGTGTCTGCGCCTTCGCGGACGATCGTAGTCTCGTATTCCTGTCGTAGTCTCTCGACATATTGTGCTGAAGTTTCAGATGGGAGAAGGTCGCGATAAGTGTTTGGAGCTGATACATGGACCGTATTTTTCGCCATGATATCTTTGTACGGCGTTATCCTGGCCAGGTCTGAAGGGGCCATCTTAGCACAACGTCTTTGAGCGATATTATTAACTTACTGTGTGACAGACTGAGAGATCCAAGAGTGTTTCCATGATAAGACTGCTTGCGCGCAATGAACTTCGTTCTCTGTGGTTGCCCATTCTCGGCATGGTATTGAGTGGCAAGCTTCATCAGAGAGTCGTTGGCCTCAGAGCCTTGGAAACAGTCAGCGATTTGCATTCATCATCATCGCAATCGCAATCGCAATCGCAATCGCAATCGCGGGCAGTCATATGCAATCCTAACCTCTTTTAGGGAGAAGCAGAGTTGGGCATAGCAAGTGTGCCGACAGTGATGGTGCATGTGTATCTTACCGCCGGAACAGAAGTAAACCTTTCCTGTGCTCTGTATCTCATTTGGTCCCAAAGGAGGCTCCCACGACTCCAGCAGCAGTTTTGAGAGCTGTTCAGCAGGAGAAGACGTGAACATGATGGTTGCAACATAGTTGACAGCGTTGGCTCCATCCAGATGGTTCTTCATAGCTTCGACGATTACGGGATGAGAATGTCCCAAGCAGGATACAGCCGCGCCCGAGGTCGCATCTATGATTCTTTGACCTGTCGATGTGTGAATGTTGATGCCAGAAGCTCGCTTCGCCAACAGTGGTGAATGTGTTAAAGATCTGTGCATCACATTGCTTGTCGATGCAGACGATGGAGACCCAATTGGAGGCGGGGGAGGCGTGTTTGGTACAGCTTCCATGGGAGAAGCTGTTGCTAGACAGCGTCGCGTTTGGGCTATGGCTGCTGGAAGTCGCGCGAATGCTCGTGTGGTTCGGATCATGGTGGGCAATTATGTTCAAGGTCGATGAAGAAGAAGATGCTTCGGTGCCAGGACTCAGCAATGATGGATTCAAGCAGTCGCCGTGTCTTATGCTCGTCCACGGCGACGGATGCGTAGACTTTAAGAGCGATAGCGGACGTGAGGGATTCCCAAAACAAGCTGCGGCTGCCGACCGTTATCAGTGCGGGCCGTTGACGTGGTGCCAGCCATTGTCGCTTTAGTTCTAATTGAGGCTGTAGAATCGCCGAAAGAATACTGTGTACTCGGTACAGTCCGTACAGTAAGGTACTCCCTACAGGTACTCCCTACAGGTACTCCCTACAGGTACTCCCTACAGGTACTCCCTACAGGTACTCCCTACAGGTACTCCCTACAGGTACTCCCTACGGTAGGCTTCAGAGCCCACTTCTAGCCGGGGGAATTATATATATGGATGACTGGAGCTAGTAAATATATATAGCAGATGAATAGCTAGAATCTATGCATGACTGGAGCTAGTAAATATATATATATAGCAAATGAATGGCTAGAATCTATGCATGACTGGGGCTAGTAGATATAGCAGATGAAATAGCCAGCAGTTCCCTCTCTGAACCGGAATTGTCCGACACTGATCTCGAGTTGAAGTAACTGAAGACGATAAGAGAACCTGAACATGTGAGAAAGGCCCACGATTGAAGACTGCGTTGCCCTTGTTAGCAGTGCATCGATCCCTGGCACCCTTCTCCCTTGCTCACTGTCCAATCAAAGGCCTCCATCTCGAGCCATCTATACATACATCGCAGCCGTGCTTCTTGGACCAGCTAATAATCGAACGCCGCAATCTCTACCTCTCACGGCATCACAAGTCAAGGCCGAGCTCCGAGCAAGGAGCTAGTCGTCAACGACCTATAGAGCCCCTCATATCAAACAGAGCTTTGGCCTCACCTTCTCCCTCACATCCTCCCTTATCGTCGTCTCCAATATCATCTCCTCCAGCCTTTCTGGATCGCATTTCGGTACAACACCTTGTCTTTTCTACATGGAGCATCCTTATTCCCAAAGCCGTCAGTCACTTTTGACTTCGTTCCTCAGCTCTATCGTGGAGTCTCTCGTGGCTTCGGTCGCTAGACAGGTTTAATGAATTGAAGAAGATCCTTACTTCATTGCCAATACTTACAAGTGGAAATATTTCTAGATTAATGAACGTCGCTTTGCCTACCTTTGATGAACTCATCTGTTCTAGAACTATGAATCTTGCTCAAGTAACGATCGGTTGTCCTTGAGTAAAACCTGTTGCTCACAGAATTCTATTAGAGCGCGTTCCGACGGCCGGGTCGCGGAATCTTGGTACTGAACGGTTTTAACCCACCTAGTAGAATCACCGCCTGACGCTTGTGGGGCTCGGATGGCGGACTGTTTCTTTAATGTGTAACAGGCCATTGTGACCATAGTCCCTCATTATTTAAGCTTCACTACTCTAGTGTTGGTGGATGGGAAGTGTCAACTACGAAATACTTCTAGAAAAGGTGGAATATGAGATAACTTCTTAGGGACGTATTACCTTGCCCGCATTTTTCATCCTAAGAGTTTCAAGTACTTTCCTTCTCTGAGTAGGGGCGCTCCTCCTGACCTAATATCAGCGAACGTCTCAATCCTATAAGACGTGTTCTTAACTTTTTCGAGTGGAATGGAAGAATTCGTCGCCTTGAATTCACAAACTTCGAAGGTACCCGTTCGAGTGCGTATCGTTTCTAACCGGTCCAGATGAGGATGCAATTCTAGCGTGGTATTAAGGTTTGGTCAACCAAAACCTTAAGATCACGATACCCACCACCTCAACGATACCAGATTCTAGTGAAATATATTCACCTTTGCGGTACCATGGTATCACGAGAAGATACTGTGGAGTGCAAGCCCATGGGCCATCATCAAGCCTACAAAAGGCCACCTCTTTCTATCATAAGGACACGATCCAAAAGTTCTCCTCACTGCACCAACACCGGACGGAAAGGTATCCTCCTTCCCAGTACCAACCCAGCTCAACTATATCTCCGTACTAACATCACCCCTAGCAAGATTCCACCAACAATGAGAGTCACCGCTCATCTCGCCGTCGCGATAGCGATCATAGCCAGCGCCGTCACCGCCGCCCCAGCCATACCCATTGAAGAGACCGATCCAACAACCTGGGAGTTCTGCAACATGCCTAACCACGACCCAGATGTCTGTGCCGAAGTGGACGCGGACCACGAAGTTCCGCAGTTCAAATCGTGGATTTTTGATTTCTTGACGGAATTTCGCAGAAGAAGTGCCAGTCTTCAACCGCAGGACCTCGACGACCAAGACACAAGGGTGTTGCCCGAACTTACACCAGAACCAGAAGTCAACGGAAATAAGAGAGCTGGAAACCAGACACCCGGAGAACCGGATCCAACTACTGCATTTTGCAAAGATCCCGAAAATAAGGCATATCCCGTCTGCGAAGAATCGGCCAAAGGAAAGGCACCGGATACACCAGGATCCAAGAAGTCGCTTGATCCTCGATATATCGTACGCATGGATGAGAATAGAATCCTTAGGATTATCTGCGAGAATCCTGCCAACCAAAAGTATCCAGGTTGCAAAGAGTTGGCCGCTGGAAAGAATTAGGATGTACCATCCGCGAACGAAATTGTTGCTCGTGCGCTCGCGACGCGAGAAAGTATTCGAAGATTTGCAAGGGCTCGGACAGAGACTAGTGCTTTCTGCATGATAAATTCTTAGGACAAGGAGATGGCGAGAAGGGCGATTTTCGAAAAGAATGTCGGTCCCGTCTGAAACGTCTCGGAAGTGCGAAAGAATGGTGTTCTCTTTGTCTTTGATAGTTTGCTCGGACAATTGAATTTAATTCTTATCAAATCTGTGTGCTTTGTGGTATATCTAAGATCTCATCAGTGGAGCTTTCCAGGATATATCATGACTCTGTGTATAACACTGACTACTTCTATCTTAGCTGGATTACGTGATGCGTTTGTTTACCTTACTCTTTTGTCTTTGCACCAACGCTTTTCCGTTAAAAACCTGTACACCAACGCAAGAATCTCAGAAAATGTGAGAAAGAGACATACAAGGTGGGTCAGGATACTTACTTATATCTTGTCTATGCCAGAGTCCTAACAAAAGCCCACCAGCTCACAATGTCAACAACGAACAAGACCGCAACGCTGCCAAGTCTGCCACAAGAGCTCCGACAGAATGTCCTCGCCATCGCTTTCGATGATGCCGCCTCTAAAGACATCAAACTCAATCAAGGTCTCAGAAAGCTCACATGGGATATGAAGAAAGAGGCCCGTGAACTCGTAAAAATGGTCCATCACCCTCGCTATATCGACAAAGAACCTTTCTTCCACCAGTCATACATACCAGCAATCCACAAACTAGCTTACGCCTTGAGCCTAGCCTTTCCCGCCTTGGAGGAAGACATCAAGTTTATGTTGGAGAAGTGTTTGGACAAGTTTGAGGAGGAGAACAACGAGGTATTCAATAAGGATGAGTTGGAGTCGAGAAGACAGCCTATTGGTCCTATTGCAAATTGCTTCCCCTACCCGCGACCAGCACCACACAGTTGGCTCCCACTTGCCTTACAGCTGCGGCGCGTCGTGGTACGATGAGGTGTCTTTCGGTTCTTGGCGCCTAAGAAGACACTGGGTATGAAGAAGGGGCACGTGGAATCGCGAGGGTGGTAGTAGGCGTTTTCGCAAAAGATACAGTTGCTAGCATCGAACTGCATTGTCTGCTTCCTGTCAGTAATCGCAGTGACTGCTTGTCAAATCGAAGCCAAAGAATCGTTCGCTGTATTGTGAACTAGAAAACTCTATGGGCTGATGATCCAATCGGGCATGTACACTTTGTCACATCAACTCTCCCTGGATAATAAGAATGGGGGTTCGTATCCATCAGATGGTCGTGCCACAGCCACAGCAGGCCGGGTCAATTCGAGTCCAAGTTACATGTTAAGTAGAGTCTGCCACTCCAATGAGGGTGTCGATGAGTATCTGGCAACTGGACTTTGAGAGTCTTTAGAGGATACTATACTATTGAAATGCCCAATTGGAGGCCCAGCATGGTGTCGTCGAAGTGTGAAGACAGCGTCCTATATCATGCTAGATGGCTTCAGATCGTTCGGAGAAACACAGATCGTAGACGGAGAACAAAGACGCTGTGCTATTTGCACGATCTAAGTCTGTTGAGTGTACAGTGTTCGGTCTATGTACTGTTCGGTCTTCGCATGATGTTAGTAGTGTCTTACTAAGTAGCTTCCTCAAGATCACGAGCGGGCATTGGGTGGTCACTCGTGAACCAACGCCGAATCCACAACTGAGATCAGGAGGATCGCGAATCACCCTGATTTCCAGGCTTCAGCAATTGACCTACCACTATGACCACATAGCCAGACACATCAATAACAGCTCCAATTATCTCCATGGTCACTGTCGTTTCCCTCCTCCACCATGGCCACAACACCCTTTCATAACCCAGCCGGTTTTCAAGCTCCGGGCTCCGGTGCTCCCCCAGGAACCTTTGTACCAGGAACCAAAGTCACAGTCGGAAAGCACCGAGTCATAATCGAGAGATACCTATCAGAAGGAGGGTTTGCGCATGTCTATCTTGTACGGGTGCCGGGTGAGCAGGAGACGGCTGTGCTCAAGCGGGTAGCATGCGCCGACAAGGACCAGCTGGCAAACATGCGAACAGAGGTCGAGACCATGAAGAAACTGAAGGGCCACCATAAGATTGTCACGTATATTGATTCGCATGCTTCACAGCTGAAAGGAGGGGGGTACGAGGTGTTTCTGCTCATGGAATTCTGCGCAGGAGGAGGACTGATCGACTTCATGAATACACGGTTGCAACACCGGCTTACAGAACCTGAGATCTTGAAGATATTTGCAGACGTGGCAGAAGGTGTTGCATGCATGCACTATCTGAAGCCTCCCCTTCTTCACCGCGACCTGAAAGTTGAGAACGTCCTTATATCCACCACGCCCTCTCGAGTCTACAAGCTATGTGATTTTGGATCCACTGCTCCTCCACGAGCAGCGGCTACGAATGCTGCAGAGGGCCGCTTGATCGAGGACGATATACAGCGGCATACAACGCTTCAGTACCGGAGTCCAGAAATGATCGATGTGTACAGGAACCAGCCAATTGATGAAAAGAGCGATATCTGGGCATTGGGAGTGCTGCTGTACAAGTTGTGTTACTATACCACTCCATTCGAGGACCAAGGACAAATGGCTATTCTAAACGCGACCTTCAAGTTTCCACACTATCCTCCCTTTTCAGATCGGACAAAGAAGCTGACATGTAAGGTCTTCAAGCGTCTGATTTTTTGGACCGTGAAAGCTAAATCACATCTCAGCCTCAATGTTACGCGAAAATCCTGCCCTTCGACCAAATATTTACCAAGTTGTACGAGAAGTCTGTGCGATACGCAATGCTCCTTGCCCGATTAAAGACGTGCGTAAATAAATAATGGTCCTGAGAATCCGCTAACACCTGTCCTAGATATATTCCAATCGCTCGCACTCTGAAGCTCGACATTACGAGAAACTCCCCCTAGCAGAATCCTCCATGGCCTCACCTCCAATGGTAGGAATTCAGAAAGTGACCCCGGCGCTTGCCACAACATCCTCGATACCTGATATTGCCCCTATGCGTCGAGGGCGGCCGACCGCGCAGAACCAACAATTACCAGTTACAGTCTCGTCTAAAGTGACACCAGCTGGATCAAGGGGGACAAGTAGTGATCCTTTTGCAGCTCTCGATTCTAAGGACGTGGCTGTGAGAACGGCAGCTGCAGATGAGCTGGCATCCAAATTTCCTTCCCTTGACGAATTCTCTTTGTTGCATGACCGGGGTGCCAAATTCGAGTTCGGTCAGGCACCACCCGCAACAAGTTCAAATCCAGAAAGTCTGAATAAACGAGTGACCGATGCTCTCGCCGATGAAGTCTTCTCACAGCCTGTCATCAAAGGCAATTCTGCATCAAATCCCGTGGCTCCTGTAAGACAAGCGAGACCGAGCAGTTCTCAGCCTACAGCTGTGGTGCGATCTCCCCCAGTGTTGCTAGAACCAACCCCACAGAAGCCAATGATGGTTTCTACCGGAATACAGACTTCGCCAGCCCCATCTCCATCTCCTCCGAAAAGGTTCGAGGTCAATCAACGGCCTCCTGTTTGGCGGGTACCTTCTAATGCTCTGGTTGATGAGCCGGATGTGTCATTGAGCCCACGGCCGCCCACTATAGCGTTCGATGGTGAGCTGCCTCCTCGACCAGAGAAGACCAGCTCCAGACCAAGCATCCTCGAGCGCCATCGAACCAAGTCTCAAAATCTGTTAATCCCCAAAACGCCTGTCTCGTCACGCCCCTCTCTCGAAGCCTCACGGCCGGATATACTCGACATCACCAATCCGATCAGTAGGTCGAAATCTGCAAACGCTCGTCCTCGACCAGCCAGCGTGTATGTGGACTCCAACATTGACTATCTTCGTGATCGCGATGGCTCGCGTGGTAAGACTTCAGCAACTTTACCTCCTCGACCCGATCAAATGAAGGCATTTCCCAGTGCAATAGATGACTCATCGGATGAAGAGGGCCCAGAAGATCCAGATCGTATCGCATCCAATGTCGGATTTCTTCGCACCATGGAGGCTGAGAACGAACCGAAGTCAATGTCTATCGTGGGAAAGATGAAAAATCGAAGAAGCAGTAGTGGTGGTGGCAAGTCACATTCCCACCGGAAGAGTATGCCCTCGATATCACTTTCAGGCACGAAGAATATCATCGCAGGAAGGTTTGGAGATGCTTTCCGCAGATTTGAAAGCAACGGCACCTCATCGCACTCCAGCGCGACTCAGCCGATCATGGAACCTATGAGCCCAATCCCAATGAGCCCTCCTTCTGAAGATGGTCGTTTGACGAGTCGAGTGTTGACTCCTATCGCGGGATCTGAAGCTACTGGGACAAGCGGAGGACGCAGTGATGATGACTATGCGATAGACGAAACTCAATCGCTCTCTCCGGAAGTCAGACGCGAACTCGAACGTCGACGACTTAGCCAAGAGGAGAAACGTGTGGCTGCAGCAGGACTCGAGTATAGACAAAGGCTACAACAAGGAGGCCCTGCACCTGCGAGCAAGGCGGCAGCGATTCAAAATCGAGTCAAGAGTCTTTTAGAAGGCCAAAAAGAAGTCCAGGTCACGCGAACGGCAGAAGGGTACGGAAAGTTTACGGACGCTGCAAGGCCACCTGTTGCTCGAAAACCCATTGCCATCTCGAACAACACAACAGCTGGACGAGCATTGCCCAATCCAGCTGTTGCCAATCTCACTGGGTATGCACCATATTCTGCGCCAGCGTCACTGGATCCCGCAACGATCAATCGTACAGGGCCTAGACCGAATATTGCGCCAAAACCGAAAGGCCTGAGGACTGGTGCGCCTGGTCCGGCGGCGGGAGCTCAAGCTGGAGAAGACTGGGAGGCCAATTTTTCCAAGAAATATCCTAGTCTTGCTGGTATAGAAATGGTGGAAGCGGACATTCCACCTGCTGTGAGGGTCAAGGACGTTTAATGTTTTGAAAGTGGGACGATTTGAGCTTGATCTTTGAATACTGCATCGACATGTCTATTATGGACAGCATAACTTGGAGCGAGCATGCATTATGAATAGATAGGTTTCTAGACGACCATAATGGATCTTCAATTGGCGGATCAGGGGTCCGACTCAGTATCACGATGTTGTCTTTCTCGGACTCTGATCCCTCCAGATGGAAGTCTCTGAGGATTGTCGAATTGCAACAGTAGATTGTCGATATCGATCTCCAGCTGCAGAGAATAAACAGATGAAGCATTGGAGTCACTGGTAAAATAGGACTTAGTACTAGGAATACGTCCCATGTTCCCTCAGGGACCGTTTGGCTCCACCGTTGAGGGAGATTGGAAGTGGTACCTAGCTGTGGCTACCAAAAATCAATTCCACCACCGTTGCCTGTACTTCGATTTCACAATTTTTATCACATCTACACTCTTCCCGCACTCTTCATCGTATTCGTCCCTCTTTTATAGCAGCCTTCCCATCTCGCATCTCATTGGTCGATAGCAGGGATCAGCCATCCACCAACTACGTATCCTTAATCTCGAGGCCTCGCTTGTCACGTCTCCAGCTTCGACGACAACCCACCCCCCATTGTAACACATTCTTCACAATGCGCTATTCTCCAGCAATACTTGCGCTCCCAGCGCTGGCCCTCGCCCAAGACCAGGTCCCTCTGGCCGACAAGGTTCGCGGCTGGTTTAAGCAGGCGCAAGAATACCTTCCCACAGCTGCGAGCATCCCCTCGGTTATCCCCAACCCCGTTGATGCGGGCGCATCTAAAGTCGCCGAAGCAGTTGTTCATGAATTGAACCTTACCAACTGGCAGAGCATAGTTGCCGCAAGCCCGTCAGCGCAGATAGCCGGCCCTGAAGAATGGATGATCTTCTTGACAGGAGGGAACGCGACCTGCTACGGTCTATGTGGAAATGTCACAAAGGAATGGACGGTAAGCAAATGTTGCAGCCACAAAGCATCAGAGAGAGAAAGGCTGACAGTTGTTACAGAAATCCCTCGCGCTTTTGGAAGCAACAGCCTCCCCACCAAGCTTTGCCAGCATCGATTGCGAAGCCGAACCAATTCTTTGCAACTCGTGGTCTGTTAGCCCACCTGAAATTGTACACGTCTTGCTTCCAGCGCCGTTGGCCGATCAGTCGAAGCCAGCTACTACCGTTCGATTTATCCCATTGAACCAGGTCAACACCACCGCGAGCGATATCGTCGAGCTACACACGAAGTCAAAGTACCTGGACACTGAGCCATATGAGGGTATCTGGCATCCATTTGATGGTCTTTTCGCAACCACTGGTGCCAATGTCCCGATTGCTTATGTTATGTGGGCATTCGCAAAGATGCCATCTTGGCTTCCTATGATTGCCATCAGCATGCTCTCCCGAAGGTTTATGTACGTCTCCTGTGATGATCGATCAGCCTCGAAACATGCTGCTAACGTTTAAATAGGGGCCGCAATGTCCCACAGCGCGCACCCGCTGCTGGAGGGCCAGCTCGTCCAGCTCCTGCCACGGCTACCTAAAGAAATGTAGGCCTACATTACTCAGCATCCCTATACCCCCTTGACTCCTAATATACCTTCTATATACCATCTACACTCGTCCTAGGTTTTGGTTGGCGTCTATGTACTTTTTGGACACGATTAGCACGCGACACAGTTGGGGAGCTGACAGATGACTTGAATCTGCAGATAGCAAGATGGAGGACGGCTTTTTATTAGCCATATTCTGTGTAAGCTACAACTAAGCTTAGTTAATGTTCAATTCCTTGACCACGATTGCTGCCGGTGCTGATGTGATGTGATATGGAGTTAGGAGGACTCGCCACAGGCTTCCTTGTGAAATGCTTTCCATGAAGGTCTGATCAGCAAACCACTCGGATCTTGCTGATGCTGCAATTCTCCGTGTTGGGAGCGGACTCAAGGTGGCAAGGAAGGGTGAGACAGGATTAGGTTGGAGCTTGTGCACCCTGCCGATGGCACCGTTGAGGCTGGTTATGGTACATATGCGCTCATAGCATCTACACTCCATCGGGGACTCGTCCATCCTGATTGGACGGCAAAACGTCGTGGAACACGGACTCGCCTTCTGCGCCTCGTTTGTCCAATGTTGCACAGCCTTGGACCAGATCGGAGCCTCGCGGGAAGTTCAGCAAAGAATCGACCAAGGTACGGTACGGTACCATAACCCACTTGTGTGCATCACCAGACACCAATCATCAATTACTAACCCGCAAACAGGCTTAGCACATGCTGCACTAGTCACTCTGCATTTCTTTATATATCATATCACATCCATCCACCTCTCATCACATCAAATCTCTGACCCGTACTCATCTCGACCACTCCCGCAGGCCTCACTCACTATTGCCATAATCACACGCAGAATGGTCGCCATCAACTACAGCCTCATCCTCTCCGCCTTGACCCTCCTCGCTACAGCAGCACCACTCCTTCCTCGTGATGCATCACCAGCCGACTCAATAACATATTGTTCCGCCGTCTCCGACACGTCCTGTTCTGCAACCTCTGATCCTACTTCACCAGCCGTCGTCACATTACCTGCTGATTGGTATGGACATTTTGAGTGCTACGCTACTGTTGATGGAGTGTAAGTATACCGCGCCACCTTCAATCTCTGTGCTGCATATTGCATCGATGATATGTGTGTCGATGGATGACAGACGCTAATGAAATCCGTTAGGGACCGCTACTTTGCAGGCCATCCCCCTATCGCCCCCGGATCCAGTGAGAGTCGAGCTTGCTGGGCCACTGCTTCTTCATTGGATGCTGTTCCTGGTGGTTCTGGAGCTCGTCTGTGTTCCAAGTGTGAGTGCACTCTGTCTTTGTCGTCGAGACATGTTGCTAATCTTGCTTGTAGCCCAACTCGCCAACTGCTGCGATATGACGAACCTAAGTATCGAGGGACTCAATTGCGCAGCCCGGGTCAACAAAGTCGCTGGTTTGGCCGTGGATACGACTTACACCTCCTCCTAAGCCCATTCGCGACTATCGCACTCATTTTCGCGACCGAAACCACGACGATGAAGCGAGATCCTTTCCTTGATTCAATTGCTCTCTGTAATTTGCATTCCTGGCGTTTGGTTCGCTACGATCCCTACAAAAACACACTCGCTTCGCACGAGATACCCCAATGTTAATGTAATCATTTCCTTTCTGAGCAGGTGGGATTGGAAAAGTAGGCGTTTGGATCGGTTTAGGTTGGAGCTACTTACACTCCTTGCTTGGTTGGATGATGAATATCCGGATGGATGATACACTCTTTGATACCCCAACAGAGACCGCTTTTCAGCGATGACGATATTCTCACCAGCTTTAGTAATGTTTGCTATAATTTGGGAGGGGGATACATAGTACGGGGGAATCACGGAGATGAGATATTCTCTCGCCCATGGATCACATGAGTGGACCCTGAAATGCTTAGTACTATTATCGACGCGCTGCGATCGGGTATTGGATTACTTCCAAACAGCAAACTCAACACTCCTATTCTCTCTGGGCCGAAACGGTATCTTTGAGCTGCCAACTCTCACTCCCGCCTGTCTCCCCAAGGCATCTCATACCTCCTTTTTACCCATCTCACTTTTGAGACATGGATGCCGACGATGTCAATCAGATACACAAAGCAACCTTGCATACTTGGCATCTTCGCTTGAGCAATTATAATGTGAACGGAATCGAGAAGCTGGCATCCAAATACCGCAATGGCGATGAATGCGAGTGCGTGAAGATGAGCAATGGGTCGTTCAATTGGTGTTTTAAGGTAGTGTTTGGTGATGGCACGGCTTGGGCATTGCGCTTCCCAGCTGCTGGCAATGTCATGCATCGCGAGGAAAAAGTTCGAAGAGAAGTCGCCGTCATGAAGTTCCTCAAAGAAAGGACTAGCGTTCCAGTACCACAAGTCATAGCGTTTGGCATGTCTGCGGATAATCATGATCCTGAAATCGGCCCATTTCTCATTACTGAATGGATCGAAGGCATACTGCTTAGCTCAATTATGGAGAAGCTTCCACGGCCTGAATGGGGCCCGGTCTTGCGTCAGGATATCAGCGAGCAGACTCTGTACTCGATATATCGTCAGATTGCGAGGATTCTCCTGGAATTATCGATGCACAGCTTCGATCAAATTGGTGCTTTATCAATGTCTGAAGCGGCGGACGGCACACATTCTTGGCCAGTTCAATCAGCACCCATGACTCTAAAAATGAACGAAATAGAGAGAAGTGGGAATGTAAAAGTAGGCGGTAAGTGATTCTTCAAGATAGTGCTTCAATCTAACTCTTTGGCTTAATCATTATTCGTATTCAGATTACTCCAAGAAGCCTTTTCGAACCGTCACCGAATACATCAGCAGCCTTGTTCAACAAAACATTACACATTTGTGTGACCAACGAAATTCCATAGATGACGCTGATGACGCTCGGCAGAAATACATCCTCCGGCAACGTGTTAGCTGCATTGCGCCCAGCTTTGTCTCTGATAAACACGACTCTGGGCCTTTCAAACTCATTTGTGACGACTTCCGTCCAGGAAACATCCTTGTGAAGGAGGATACACTGGAAATTCTTGCAGTAATCGACCTCGAATGGACTTATGCTGGTCCATATCAGTTTTTGTTTTCTCCTCCAAATTGGTTGATCCTCGAGGAACCTACGTCCTGGACGACATCTAGCGAGGCTCGCTACCAAGCCAAGTTTCAGGTATTCCTACAAGCCCTTGAGGATGAGGAAGCTCAGATGGAGATCAAGAGAGGCACACAGGACCTTCCAGAAGAGAAGATGTCAGCTCTAATGCGCCAATCTATGGAAGATGGAAAGTTTTGGTTTAACGAGCTGATTCGCCAATCCTTCAATTTCGACGAAGAAGTGCTATGGCCTCACATTGAACATCATCTCACAAAAATAGGGCTTGCGGAAGTCGGTATTCCAGATCAGTCAGAAGTCGAGGCATTTGTCCGAAAAAAGTTGCTGGATTTGAATCAATACAAGCTAGATTGGCATTCACTTGCAAAGAACAAAGAAGGTGATGCTAGACCTTAGACATTGGACTGCCGCGGCCCGTGGCGCTCTCTCCTTGAAATCGCCTTGGTCGCTGGTGACTTTCAAGGCATATAAATGCTCAATTTGCGTTCCTTGCTTATATGTTAGCATTGGTGTGCGTTGAAGGGGCATGGAAACGCTGGGTCTTTGAGCAGGAGCATTACACTGGTCGTGAGGAGTAACTGCAAGGTCTGTGAAGACGAACAACCCATCTGGATCGGACAGCCAAAACGAGATACGGCACTGAACGCAGTCCATTTCCTTGCGCATAGCTCGTAACACAGCCCTCAGGCACACCATTGGAAAGCACGCCTATTGAATATCGCGCCAACAGTGCATATACGAGTATGTGATGCACAAAGTTGGAAATTTGTTTCAAAAAGAAGAATAGCATATTTTGTTCAAGCAAGGGGAACGGGAGTAGATCGGCCAGTGTCAAGGCTTAAATTTTTCGCAGGACTTGTCGCAGTGCAGCAACTGCTCGTTCCGTGTCCCCCAGCTAGAGAGGCATTAAGAAGAAAGCATAAACCATCATGGGGCGGAGCATCCTTCTTGCTTTTATACTTGCATAATTCTATCATCACATGCGAACCTGATACTATACCGTGGTCTGGCGACTTCCTAGAAGTTGAGTTGAGGTAGACCAGGGCGCTCACAGTTACACAAGCACTATGATTCCTGATATCACCCTCTCTCATTGCAGTACATAAGAATTCGCTTACAACAAGGCTGACGTGAAGCCCATCGATACGTGCGGTTCGAGTGGGAGAGAGGTCGATGGTGAACTTTTGGTCGCAGGTGGGGTTTATGGTGGCTGCGGATTTGAAAATACCGCGTGTGGTGTAGACTTCATTGAGAGCTGCGGCTGTCGCGGGGTCCTGGGCCAAGTGATGGAAGAGACTCTGGATGGCGGAGAATGGGGCCGCGGTGATGGGTTCGATGAATGTGATAGCTGAAGTTAGAAGGTCCGCTGTTGTTGGACTCGATTGAGCAACGTTTGGCCCGTAAGTTGGGTATTGGCGTTGGGAGATCTGAGCAGTCATGATGGAGGTTAGGTTGGGGAAGAGAGGAGCAGGAGAGGTAACCTCTGCGGTGACTTTATACCTCCTAAGTTCTTATCTTAGGCCAATTCGCTGTCTCCATTACTAATCGCATCCGCAATAAAGATGGAAAGATTGACCATCGACTCAGGCATCTTCCCCGTCACCATGAATGATCCTTAACATCCTTCGAATCGAGATGGCTATAAAATCGCCTTGATTTCGTGGCAGTGTCAGATTGTCAGTCCTCACGAAGGAATTCTCCCCCCATCAACCCTAAACTCCATCTTCCTTCCCGTCCTCAAACTTTCCTGCAACGCAACCCCAATCTCAAGAGCTTGTACCGCACTCCCCAGCCCAAACGGCAGAGGCGAATCATCCAAACAAGCATCCGTAAACTCAACACCCTCCCTGACAAACGCCTCCTCAAACCTCCCATAATAATCCTGCACAATCTCCCTCCTAACCCCATTCGCCTCATGCATTTCCACCAGATCCATGGCCGGCCGTGCATTCACACTGATCTTCCCCGCTGTGCCGATGATCTCGGTTTCATCATGTTGACCTGCCGCCATCATTCTTGAGGAATAGAAATGTGCCATTTTCCCGCCGTGGAATTCGACTATACCGATGCCGTTGTCTACATCCCCATGTTCTGCTAGGCCAGGCTGGACGGCGCAGACACCTACTGCGTAACAACTCTTCACTTTCAATCCTGTGTCTGGTTTCTCTGCGGAGAGAAACCATAATGCCAGGTCTATATCGTGGATATTGCAGTCCACGAAGATACCACCCGAGGCTGCGGCATAGTTCACGAAGAAGCCGCTGGGATCGAGTTTATCGCATGTTTGTGAACGGATGACAGTTGGGGTTCCTATGTCTCCTCTGGAGATTTTGGAATAAGCTGTGCGATACGAGGTGTCAAAACGACGGGAGAAACCGCAGAGGACTTTTTGTTTGGGGTGGGCCGATGCAGCTGTGAGGACGGTTTTGCTCTGCATTTACACGAATCAGTACAAAGAATCTCAATCGCCTCTCAATCGTGTTACTGAAGAACTCACCATTTCAACATCAGTACTAATCGGTTTCTCACAAAGAACATGTAACCCCCTCTCCACAGCCCCAACACTCATCTCAGCATGCACCCTCGTCACCGTAACAATAACCACAGCCTCCAATCCCCCATGCTCGAGCATCTTCTCATAGTCATCGTATAGCGTCACATTCTCTGGCTCGAGATGCTCTTGTGCCCAAGCGAGTTCAGTGGGATCAGGGGAGAAGGCGCAGACGAGTGTGGCGCGGGGAATACGATTGAGGAAGTGGAGGGCGTGACGTTTACCCATGCGGCCGAGACCTGCTATTCCTACCTTGAGGGTACGGCGGGGCATTGTTGTCTTCGAGGGGTTGGCGAGGTGCTGTGGTAGAGAGCTTGTTACAGGGTATGGAGCTGGGGTGGGGAGTACTGAGCAAGGGGATGCTTCAGGGGAGCTCTTCGGATGCTTCACTGGCTGCTCGAAAGCATAAGGGGTAAAGTTCGCCTATACCCGTTGAACGGCTTTTGGTCCGATGTCAAATCTGCAGGGACAGAAGCTTACTAAGTAGTGTGCGCAGGTCCTTCTCTCGTTTGGGAGAGCCGAACATTCATGGGAGCGTGTTCGGATTGGGGAGTGAAATCCAATGTCATGCATGCTATCTGGCCAAGCCAGTCGACGAGGTCGTTTTGAAACCTCATGGATCGAATACGATGCGCTCTGGGTGACGAGAAAGGATTCCAAGTGTCCAGATAAGGTCCAATCCATCCTCGACGGCTTCGTAAGAATGAGTGTGACAGTGTGAGAGCGACTTCATTCAAATCACCGTCCCATCCACCCACCATCAACAGTAACGACCTCGCCACTGACATATCCACTCGCCCGTCCTGCAAGCCAAACAACAACACCCTTGAAGTCCTCTGCAGCTCCCCACCTACCGGCTGGAATGCGACTTAAGATACTCGTCGCCCTATCTTGATCCTTGATCAATGCCTCATTCATATCCGTAGCAATGTATCCTGGCGCGATCGCATTCACGTTGATCCCTTTACCTGCCCACTCATTACTCAACGCCTTTGTCAATTGTGCTACACCTCCTTTGCTAGCAGCATAGGCAGGGACAGTGATCCCGCCTTGGAAGGAGAGGAGAGAGGCTACATTGATTATGCTGCCTCTGCGATTGTATTGGTCTACCGGACGCGAAAGCATGTGCGCACCCACATCGCGGCAGAGTGTAAAAACGGCGTTGAGATTTACTTGAAGAACGAGATTCCAGTCGCTATCAGGGAATTCATGGGCTGGATGCCTCGATTGTATGCCGGCGCAATTCAGGAGGATGTGGATAGAGTGGTTGTCTGCGAGGATCTTGGGCACGAGCGTAGAGACGGACGGTTGCGAGGAGAGATCTACGGTATAGATGGTGCATTTCCGACCGAGGGATTCGATTTTGGATTTGGTTTCGGTGTTGGAGGTGTCTCTCTGTACGGATGTCAGCTGTTATATGGCATATCTGGGAGTGATAGGCTCATTACTTGAACGAGGAGGATATCCGCACCAGCTTCGGCCAGAGCAATTGTCATGGCCTGACCGATGCCTCTTGTTCCACCCGTCACCAAAGCTGTCTGGCCGTCCAAGGAAAACAATTGCAGTACCGAAGTCATGATTGCTGCTGTTGCCAGTGGCGCTGCGTATCAGAAGCAATGCTTGGTCTTAAACGGCAGCCAACGTTCCTCTCCACCGAGACTTAAACTGTGGATTCGATCCATGGTTCATGCAATCATTCCCCCGAATATCGGTTATTGAAACCCAGCATCGGTTATTGAAGTGCAGCATCGGTTATTGAAGGGCAGCATCGGCTGTCCTTTGCTGGCTTGCCCACGTCGGAGCAACCTTCAGATGAACTCTACGAAGATGGGCAGGCTCGGCAGTATTTCCCCCTCTCAGCGAGCTTTGCTGCATCACACATCGCGCGCCTCGGGCCTAACAAAGCACAATGACAACCAAGATCCATGTAGAACTACTCAAAAGCCGAATTTGCGGTCCACGGGCTTGTATGACTCTGATGTAGTTGGACACATAGACGTTGGAAATCTAATTCCAGTTTCCGCTTCGCTTGCTGCCCTCCCATCACAGTACTCTTTATTCCATCTCTAGCTCAACATGTCGACAACCACCATCGCAACCTCCCTCCATGGCGCCAAGGACCTCCGACTCGAAAACCGCTCCCTCCCTCCCCCGGGCCCAAACGACCTACAAATCCAAGTCCGAGCAACAGGTCTCTGTGGCAGCGATCTCCACTACTACAACCACAACGCAAACGGCGATATCAAAGTCCTCGAACCTCTAACTCTCGGCCATGAATCTGCAGGCATTGTTCTCTCCGTCGGTTCAAATGTTTCATCTCAGTTTACACCGGGTGATAAAGTAGCCTTGGAAGTAGGCCTAGCATGTCGAAAATGTGAGAGGTGTTTGGAGGGTCGGTATAATATTTGTGCTGGAATGAGGTTTGGATCTAGTGCGAAAGGGGGATTGCCGCATACGCAGGGGACTTTGCAGGGTAGGGTCAATCATCCTGCCGATCTGTGTTATAAACTTGGGCCTGAGATGAGTTTGGAATTGGGGGCTTTGGTGGAACCGTTGAGTGTCGCTATTCATGCTTCGACAAGGGCGAGGATAAAGGAGGATGCTTCATTACGCGGGAAAGTCCTAGTTTTTGGTGCTGGGGCGGTGGGATTGTTGTGTGCGGCTGTTTGTAAATTAGAGGGTGTCAAAAGAGTGATTATTGCCGATGTAGACGCAGGCCGTGTGGACTTTGCTGTCAAGAACGGGTTTGCGCATGAAGGTTTCCTTGTACCAATGAGAAGAGGGGCAACGATTGAGGAGAATCTGGATATCGCTAAACTCACGGCTTCGGAAATCAGCAATGTGAAAGGTGCAGATGGGACGCAAGTCGGAGAGGTGGATGTGGTATTTGAGTGCACGGGAGTACCTTCATGTGTACAAACAGCAATCTATGTGAGTAGATATGTCCTTCAGAAAAAGAATTGGGCCTTTCTAACACCATCTTCTCAAGTCCACCCGCCCGGGCGGCAAAATCCTCCTGATAGGAATGGGCACCCCAATCCAAACTCTCCCTATCTCTGCCGCCGCTTTACGAGAAATCGATCTCGTAGGTGTCTTTCGCTACGCAAACACCTATCCCGCTGCTATCGAGATGCTCTCCCTGACGCCTGGACCCAACGGACCCGATTTCTCTAAACTGGTGACGCATAGAGTAGAGGGACTGAGAAATGCAGAGAAAGCATTCAACATGGCGGGAAAAACTAAGGATGAGAAAGGGGAATTGGTGTTGAAGGTCATGGTTTTGATGGAGGAGGTGTAGATGATGAGAGCATGCATGGATGAACGGATTCGAGTAGACGGAATCTAGGATATACCAAGCTTCTTCCTCGTGTGGTGTAATAGAAGCTAAATTTAGCTACCATAGGCAATGTTCTTGCCCATCCTGTCTTCATTGACCTCGATACTCATTTTCATTCATATCAGATTCATACTCAGGCCTTCATATACAGTCTTTAGGGCGGAGATTGTATAAGAGACATATATTTCATCGACGATCAAAGTCTTCATTAAGACCCTGCCGATACAATTGGACGTAAGATCACTAGGTATCTCAAAGTCTTCGATCAACAGAAACAAAGAAAACCAAGACAAAATAGTCATAACGTCGTAACTCATGCCATCTACATCCCAATCCCAAGATATCACCCCAATACCTCTCGAGCGAGACAGGAAGCCAGCAGGAAAGGAGTAACTTTACCACCTCAACTTCCCCAGCCCGAAAAACTCCTCAATCAATCCCATATAATACGGTTTCAACTCCTCGACCTTGGGCGCCTCATCACTCTTACTGTACAAATCATAGGGATTAAACTCTCTAACACGCTCCCTCATCTCCCAATCCCTCCCAGCCATCATCCACTCGTAAGCCCCCTCCCGATGCCAAGGATACAAACTATGATACCTTATCATCGCCAATGCCTCTTCCGGCAAACTAGATTGATCCTTGACAACGTGGTAGAGGTACTCGTCGTGGCCCCACGATAGCATGACGTTTGATAGTCCGCAGCCGGGTTTGTAAATACCGTGTTCGGTTGAGTAAACGGGATGTGTGAAGTCTGGGTTTGAGCTGAATGTCGAGGGAAGGATGTTTTTGGGACTGTAGGCGCAGCCGATGGGGAAGGTATCACCGACGACGTCCCATTGACCTTCTGCGCCGAAGAAAAACAAAAGTTTTCCCAAGTCGTGGATTAGACCTGTTACTTGCATCCATCTTGGTTTTCCATCTCTACGGATTGCTTCGGCGCTTTGGAGGAGGTGTTCTATTTGGGACAGTTCGGTATCTGGATCGCTTTCGTCGATGAGAGTGTTTAATTTTTCCATTGCTTCCCAGATTGTCAATTCTGCTCGCGTGAAGGAGAGGAATCTCTCTCGAGCAGCGATGTTGTATTCGTAGGTTTGTTTTGCGTGTTGTTCGGCGTAGAAATTCTTGACGCGGTCGCAGGCTGTTTCGTACTGGCGGAATTGGGTCGTGTCTTTCTCCTCTGCTGCTCCTGACTTGTTGAGTTGATCTTTGAGAATATTCACATGCTCAACATCGTCTGTTGTTTGCTCAAGAGCGAGGCCATCTGGCTTTGGTGTTGACTTGTGAGACTTGAAACTGGGCCCAAGGATGGGTGACTCGGGGAGAAGTAATGCTGGAGCCATGTTGGGTAGACGGTTTTAAGAGAGGATGATTGGCTTGAAAGAGTTGATTTGTTCTGATTTGGGACAAGGTAGAATGGACGTGAATGAGGCTGAGAACGGACGTGAATGAGGTTGAGAACGGACGAGAGAATAGAAGAGAAAAGACTTCAAATACATAGGACCTTGCTTATCTGGAATTCACTACTGTACCGTCTGCTACGATAGCCTACGCTTGACGACCATCGCTCCCAATTGCAGAAAGACTTCCCGACCTGCGTTAATCAATGGTGGGCAGAAAACAACGGAGTGGAATCCAAGTGGAACAAGCATTCTCCACCGTTGGACTAGGAAAACGGATTCGTCTCCCCACATGTTACCTCACCTGTGTTATCTCATAAACCAGACTGCGGGAGATGGGGGTTGTCCTGTGCTCATCAAGGCCTGTCTGCGGACATTTCCCCTTTGAACCAAGAGGCGGCGGATATTTCCCCTTTGAGCCACGAGGGAAAGAGATGCCGTCGGTCAAGAAACTAGCGAAGACGTTCCTGGATTCGGTCTCCACTCGTCCAATTTGCCGAGCCCGAGTCATTGAGCTCCCCGCCAATCGTACCTAGGTAGTCAACAACAAGGTATACATCCCACCAAGCTCTTAGAAGCTTGTATATACAATCTCGATACCCCATATCCCATCAGTATGAACGTATCCCTAGCAAACACAATCCTCAAAGCAACACCATCCTCAATCATGTCCCCAGCACCAAGCCTCACAACACCCCTCCCCCTAAACACGGGCGCCGAAATCCCAGCTCTCGGCTTAGGGACATGGCAATCCAACCCAGGTGAAGTCTCGGCCGCCGTTTACCACGCCATCAAAGTAGGATATCGACACATCGATGGTGCCTACGTGTACGGCAACGAAGCAGAAGTAGGCGAGGGCATTAAGAAAGCCATTGATGAGGGTTTGGTGAAGAGAGAAGATTTATTTGTCGTTACGAAACTGTGGTGTACGTTCCATGGACGGGTGGAGGAAGGATTGAAGAATAGTCTTGAGAGGTTGGGGTTGGACTATGTGGATTTGTATTTGATGCATTGGCCTGTTCCGATGAGTGCTACTGGTATGTGTCCTCCCTTCCCTTCCCCAAAACGATTCTCCCTCGCAATCAGCAATCCCAATGCAGATGCAAACATTAACGCGACGATACAGGCAACCACCCCCTTTTCCCAAAACTCCCCTCAGGAGCACGCGACCTCGACACATCCATAACCTACATAGACGCTTACAAATCCCTCGAAAAGCTCCTCCCCAGCGGCAAAGTTAAAGCAATAGGCGTAGCAAACTTCTCCGTTCCTTTCCTCGAAAAACTACTCGCAGAGACAACAATCGTGCCCGCTGCAAACCAAATCGAAAACCACCCATACCTCCCACAACAAGAAATTGTGGATTTCTGCAGGGAAAAGGGTATCCATATTACTGCTTATTCGCCGTTGGGGAGTACGGGGTCTCCATTGTTTAGTGAGGAGGACGTCGTTAAGGTGGGCGAGAAACACAAGGTTGGGCCTGGCGTTGTGTTGTTGAGTTATCATTGTGAGTTTGTGGACACTCATTCTGCAAATGCTTCCATGCTGATAAGATTGATAGTGGCACGAGGTTCCTCCGTCCTCGCCAAGTCCGTAACTCTCTCCCGAATCGAAGAGAACAAAAACCTCATTGCCCTCGACGAGGAGGATATGGCTGCTTTGGAGAGCATCTCAAAGACGAAGGGCTTGAAGCGATTTGTGTACCCTGAGTTTGGTGTCAATATGGGATTCCCAGACAAGCAATGACTCAAGGCAACGATCTGACGATGAATTACAAAGATATTCAGTATGATAAGAGGAGTCATGAGACAAGAGTTTAGACAATTAGATATATACCCATGATGAAAACTTTGTGATTCTCACGGAATCTTCTCCTCGTGAACGTTGTTCCCTCGCATCAGCCAACACCATCAGCTATTGCCAAACCGACTAGGAGTGCTTATTCTCAGCGCTCTCATTAAAGGTCATAATTCATCTAAGCTAACGTAAAACAAAGTCAGAGAGGCAGCATTACCAACACAAATATCAGGTCAATTCTTACCAACAATACTCTCCCTAGCCGCCCTCAACCGATCATACCTGAGCACACTCTGCAGCAAAACCTGCGCTCCAATTGCACAATCCTCCGGCGTCGAATACTCCTTTGGATTATGACTTACGCCATCCTTACAAGGAATGAAGATCATGGTAGTCGGAGCAATATAACTTGTATTCACACTATCGTGTCCAGCACCACTCGTCATTTCTTTTGACATTTCGCCGGCTGCTGTGCCGTATATGCCTTTCACGGCATCTTGAACGCAATCGATGCATTCTTCGTTGAAGTGGATGGCGGGGGAGTTTGAGTCGACTGTTATATTTACAGAACAGGGGTGACCGGATGTTGTCCCTTCGTTTAGACCACCGATGTCATTTCCAGCTGCTATGGCTGCGAAGGAGTCACGGATTTCTCTTTCGGCGTTTTCAACGGTTCGGTCGTGGGGAGCGCGGATGTCGAGGCTGAATCTTACGGAACCGGGGATTGTGTTTGTTGAGCCGGGTTTTAGTGTTAGGATTCCTGTTGATGCGAGAGCACCAAGTTTCGTTGCCACTTTATGCGAGTGTATTATCATTTTGCTGGCAGTTAGAAGAGCATCTGCACGGGCTGAAAGGGGTGTGGTTCCGGTATGGGCATCTCGCCCAGTCACTTCGATGGTGTACCATTTGTAAGCTTGGACGCCTTTCACGATGCCGACTTTTCGACCCTCAGCTTCAAGTTGGGGACCTTGTTCTATGTGAAGTTCGAAATGAGCGCCTATTGGGATTGATTTGTAAGATGCTGGTGTTGTTCCGAGATAGCCTATTCGTTCGAGTTCGGATCTTTGGGTTGCGGTGCCGGCGCCTACTTCTTTGAGATTTTGAGCTTTTGAAAGGGGGATTTGGCCTGCCCACACGGCGCTTGACACCATGGAGATGGGGAATCTGGCGCCTTCTTCGCTGTTGGGGCTAAGTGTTGTTTGGAGCATCGCATGTTATAGACTTACTTCGTCCAATTGATCACTCCCACCGGACTAGATTGGTCAGATTTTAGCGTGATTGTCCCAGAAGAAGACATACTATTCAGTCTCAACCCAATTATCATTCAATACTTTTAGCATCTCGACTCCAGCAGTGACTCCCAGAATGCCATCATACCGGCCTCCAGACGGTTGAGTATCCAACGTATGTTGGCGGGCCGACTTTCATTCCTGGTCGGACTGCGAAGATATTGCCCATTGAATCAATCGTCACCTTACAACCTTGGGCCTTGACTGCTTCCACGAACCAATCTCGAGCTTTCTTATCATCGTCCGAGAGGGCAAGACGTCGCATGCCAGTGTCCGTGGGCTTGCTGTTTCAAAACATGAGTCTGACGATACGAAGTGCAGAGTTGTCAGACGTCAAGTAAAGCGTGGATGGAAGGAGGAGACGTACTCTCCCCATCTTTCTCCTGTGCCCCATTGACAAGTCCAGTGCAGATCAGCCATCAATCTGCTCTCATCAACGCGGAGGCTGCTCATATCCGATTCGGACATGTCCCTGGTGTGTAATTGCCATGATGGAGAGGCAGAGAAGCCCCGACTCGGGATACTCTGTATGGAAAATGGAGTTCCGAAAAGATGCCGTCGTGGTCTCATACTTTGGCGCGAGAATCTGCAAGCCGCGGGGGATAGTCTGGCTGTAGTGGCCATGATTACGAGTACAGGTTGATACTCTCCTGATCAAATCGGGTGAGCAGGAAAGTGGTGAAACGATGGATCCGTCGACAAGGCCTCAACTTCTGGTGTTGACAGTAGAAGAGTGTCAGAGAACTAGAGACAGCTACAATTGGCCAAGAGGTGGTGAAGCCGAGAATCTGGATCGCCATCTGTACATAACGCCACAGTGTGGCGCGGCCATAGACTTTTTTGGAGTTTGCGATCTTCGAGACAAGATTCATACACAACATGAACTCGACTTTTCACCCGCAATGATGGCCGAAAAAACTGCTCCAAAAGCCCTTAGTAGGCTCGGAGGACCCCCTCCAAAACCAAAGGAACCCACGAACCCTTCAAAAGCCCTCACACTTCCCCTCGACGCCGAAGCAGCAGAACTCAAAAGACGAGAAAAAGAGGCGCAAGAGGTCTATGGCCGCGGGAAGAAAATCCGGCACCAAAACGTAAGGGATAAGAAGCTGAGAGGAAACTTGAAAGCTCTGGAAGCGCGGTATAAGGATGCGACGCTCAAGGCGAAAGATGCTGAAATTCTTCTGGAACACGAAACCGGCTTCCTCGAGCCAGAAGGAGAGTTGGAACGGACATACAAAACTCGACAGGACGACATAAGAAGAGATGTAGCCGTGGAAACAGCGAAGAAAGGTTTTGAGCTCAAGCTTACGGATCTGGGACCCTACAAGCACTCATATACTCGCAATGGAAGAGACCTGCTACTTGCAGGAAGGAAAGGACATGTAGCCACAATGCAGTGGAGAGACGGCAAGATTGGTTGTGAGTTGCAACTTGGAGAAACAGTTCGAGACGCTATTTGGCTACACAACAACCAATCGTTCGCTGTTGCTCAGAAGAAGTACACATACATTTACGATCAGGCTGGCGTGGAAATACACAAACTGGAGAAGCACATCGAAGTCACAAATATGGAGTTCCTCCCTTTCCATTTTCTATTGGCTACCGTGGGAAACGCCGGGTACTTGAAATACACCGATACCAGCACAGGACAACTAGTCGCAGAGATACCCACGAAATTAGGAACACCCACTTCATTCACCCAGAATCCAAACAACGCCATGATACATGTCGGACACCAAAACGGCAGCGTCACAATCTGGTCACCCAATCAAACAGAACCAGCTGTAAAACTTCTTGCTCACCACGGGCCTGTTAGAAGCATGGCCATTGACCGCGAAGGACGTTACATGGTATCTACCGGCAGCGACATGAAAATGGCAGTCTGGGACATTCGCACATTCAAACCAGTCAACACCTATTTCCTCCGTCAACCAGGAGCGTCAGTGGCGATCAGTGATCGCAATCTTACGGCGGTAGGCTGGGGCACTCAGGCTTCAGTTTGGCGTGGACTTTTCGACAAGTCGAAGAACGACCAAGAGAAGGTACAGAGTCCATATTTAGGATGGGGAGGCGATGGACAAAGAGTCGAAAAGCTACGATGGTGCCCATTCGAGGATGTCCTGGGAATCGGTCACGACAAAGGTTTCAGCTCCATCATCGTTCCTGGTGCAGGTGAGGCCAATTTCGACGCACTAGAAGTCAATCCATACGAGACGGTGAAACAGCGACAAGAAATGGAAGTTAAGGCCCTCCTCAACAAGCTCCAGCCAGGCATGATATCCATTGATCCAAATTTTGTCGGATCTCTTGATCTCGCATCGCACGAGCAAAAGCAGAAAGAAAAGGACCTTGATCGGAAACCTGACGATCTCATTGAGAGACTGAAGAATCGAGGACGTGGAAGGAACAGTGCATTGCGACGAGTACAGAGGAAGAGTGGATCGAAGAATGTGATTGATGAGAAGAAGCTGCGTATTGAAGAGCTGAGAAAACGACAGAACAAGCGGGAGATCGAAAAGCTGGCGAGACAGGAACAAAACTTCGGACCAGCATTGGCCAGATTCGCAAGGAAAGGAGTATGAGTTGAACGTTAAGTTGGAGCGCAATGACCTTACGAATACAGCAGCAATGGAGGAAGACTGGCATTCGCGTGACCGCCCACAGAGCAGGTCATGCAAGGCACTGCCGGACGAGAACTTCTGCGATCTTGGATTTGTTATCCCATCGTGGCCATTTCTGCATCTTTTCGGCTGCAACTTACACCAAGGCCCAGTTACAGCCTTGCATGGAAATGTCCTCGTGTGACATTACGAAGCCTTCTGTGGCTATGTGACAACAGGACATGGAGGAATTCAATACCATGAAAACTAAGGTTAGCAAAGGCAGTGAAGTATCCTGTTCAAGAGTCATCCTTTCACGATTTATCATCTACCCACACGTGATGCCCATGATAGTCCGGCCAAATGCGTCGGCTATACTAACGTCATACATCCAAAGTCTCCACAGTTCCTTATAAATTCAAGTATCCGTCCTGGATGAACTTTCTCTTCTCTTCCAACACAGTCAAACAAGTATCACACAGGTGCATCAACTATTCAGAACTTATTTTCGACCAAGCAGAAAAATGGCTCCAGCGACTATGAAGGCGCTTGTGCTTGATCCCAAAAACAAGACTGCAACTCTGGTCAAGGATCATCCAGTGCCAAAGCTGAGGCCGGATTATATTCTTGTTAAGGTTGTTGCTGTTGCTTTGAACCCTACTGACTGGTAAATTTCTTCTTCTTTTCCGTCTCATTCCAATCGTACCCTCGAGATTCCCCATATATCATGAGAAAACCAGTCACCTCACTCTCACATAACTTCAACTGATCGATACTAATCTTCGTACAATCAGGAAACACATCGCCACAAGCGCCGGCGCCGAGAAAGGCATCAGTGGCTGCGATTACGCTGGTATCGTTGAGGAGGTTGGCGATAAGGTTACGAAAAGCTTTAAGAAGGGGGATAGGATTTGTGGTTGTGCGCATGGTGGGAATGCTTCCAATAAAGAAGATGGTGTCTTCGCCGAGTATGCTGTCGTGAAAGGAGGTTCGTATACTCTTTTGATTCCGGCTGTTCCCCTTCAATTGCCTTAGGATTTGGTCGTCGATTGACTCTGGAAACCCAATTCCAAGTCGCCATCTAATAACGCTCTAGATCTCCAAATGCACATCCCCGACAGTTTGAGCTTTGAGAAGGCATCAACCATCCCGTTAGGAGCCAGTACTGTTGGCCAAGGTCTTTACCAAAAAGCTCTCAAGCTAAACCTACCAACTGAGCCCATCAAAGACAGGGAATTCGTACTCATCTATGGTGGAAGCACTGCCACGGGAAGTCTCGCCGTGCAATACGCAAAACTGTAAGTCCCCGTCTTCCTTGTCTTCCTCATATCAGGAAAGGCAATTCCATGGCCAACAAACCTAATAACCAACTCGCAGCTCCGGCTATACCGTCCTCGCAACTTGCTCCCCCCACAACAACGACATGGTAAAGAACTTAGGCGCAACAGAAGTCTTCGACTACAACTCCCCCACTTGCGGCTCCGACATCCGCAAATACACAAACAACACCCTTCGCCTCGCCTGGGACACAATCTCCGAACACAACTCTCCCAAAATCTGCGGCGAAGCTTTAACCTCGGATACTTCCCCAAAGCCCAAGTATGGGACTATCCTGCCCACTGAGGATATTCCGAGGAAAAGTGAGTTGGAGATTACCAGTACGCTTATGTACACGATCTTCAATGAGAAGTTTGCCAAGTGGGGGATGACCTTTGAGGCGAGTCAGGAGGATTTCGAGTTTGCGAAGAAGTTCTTTTCCATCACGGAGAAACTTTTGGCGGACGGGAAGTTGAAGGCGCATCCAGACAAGCTTGGAAAGGGTGGTTTGCAGGGAGCATTAGAAGGGATGGAGGAGCAGAAGGCTGGGAAAGTTAGTGGGGTCAAATTGGTTTATAATGTTGACGAGACGCCCTGAAGGAATACAGTTTCTACTTATTTGTCTATCCTACAGCTTACTATGGTTTGCAAAGGGGAGAAGGTATGACGGTGGATCATGTTCTCGCCTATGTATCTTACGACAACATATCTTACATTCATGTTAAAGATCAATTTCGATCTTTCATTAAAAAATCTTTCTTACACGTCTTGCTCTACCGTACTCTTTTAACGAAAATAAGGAAGGGGTAGGAACATCATTATGAGTAATACTTGAGATCCAAAATCCTGGATACTATGTCATGATGTGATGAGGTAGTGAATTTCCCGGGTTTGGCATTCATCACTTTGTCCATTTTCGATGACCGTAAAAAGTAAATGTTGTTTCTCGTTTTGGTGTGTCAGTTCCATGCATTACAAGATGGTCTTTTGAAGGACTCTCATAATTCATCATGAATCTCGACATGGTATGCGCCAGACTATGAATTGACTCTCAAGAAGCTCTTTTCGACGTTGACATATAGAGGTTCTGGTAAAAGGCCCTTCATCAATCTCAATCGGGGAGCTTGTTAGCGTGCTGTTCCAAATCTTACACCTGTAGAATCCGGAAAATATCTGCCTATAGAAGTTGTCAAAACAAGCCTGGGAAACTCAAAGGATTTCGAAGTCTATCAATGTCCTTTCTCTTGGCGATATCTGGACTAAGGAGCAGTGAACGGGAGGTGGTCACTTGTACATTTTCTCTCTATCCGACGCAGTGAAAAGGGGTAATTATTTACAACTGATCCTTGAGGAGCTTGTTCATCCTGGCCATTTTCGCGGAAACGCTAAGATCAATGGTTCGGTCGCCGACCTCGACGATGAGACCGCCGCGGATGTCTGGGTTGACCTAGGAAGCATTAGCGATTCTGGGTCAGATAATGCCGATGCCGTCTTTCCTCACCTTTGTGACAACCTTCAACTTTTGACCTTGTGCAATGGTGGATGACTTGGAAACGGTCTGCTCCAATTGCCTGAGAACCCTGTGGTCAAGTGGCTGGAAGAAAAGTTAGTCCAGTGTCCTCTAAGTTTCAGAATCAACACATACTGCCGCACTCGTCACAATCAGCTCGACCTCGCCTCGGTATGCGCTCATGAGCTTGCCAAAGTTCTCGGTGATTGGCTCCAAAGCGCCCAATCGGTTGTGTTCAGCCAAGACAAGCAAGAAGTTCTTGATAACATCGCCCTTGTCCTGTCCTCCAGTGTGTTTTTGTAGTTCGGCAACGATGGCTTTCTTGTCATCGGGGCTCAAAGATGGAGCCTGAAGGATGGTCTGGAGCTTTGCATCCCTCTTGAAAACAGCGGCGAGGGTCTCCATGGCCCTTGCGGTTGGCTCGAGAGCTCCCTGGGTCTTTGCGGCCGCGGTGTACTGGTGAGGTTATTAGTTCCATGCCAGGTACCAATTGAATATCAGGGCAGGCTGAGAGGGTATCCCAATCGCTTGCTCTGACCAGATTCCACGTACCAAAGCGGTCGCATAGGTTCCATCGATGCCGTAGAGCGCAATTGGAGGAAGGATGTTCTGGCTGGCAGCTCCTGCGGCGGGAGTTGCGTATGATCGGATGGCGGCTCTGGGAGCAATTGAAGCACCAGACCTGACGGCCCGGGTGGCGAGACGACCTGCGAACATCTTGACGAGATGGGGAGGTCGGAGAGGATGAGGGGAGTGGTGGTGAGCTGGTCGAGTTGATGGTCACTCTTTTCGTGATGCCGTTTCTGTCCGATTTCAACAAAACGTGATCTTCACATCTCCAAGGGTAATTTGGATCATGGCAGCAATTGAAATGCAGCACGGGCATTTACGAGTATCATTCCCTCCTTATGAGATAATTCCGTCCAGATTTCATGTTCATCTTCAAAGACCGTAGAAACCATCATTTCACTTGCTTTGGCTGTGCCGTCTCTATCTTGACTCCAAGAAAGTAGACAGAGAAACTCTCAAAAGAAAGCCCCTTCCGTTGAATCCGTCCCCCATACACGCACTACTTCCCCCTTGGATACCTGCGATGGGAAGAATATGCTCCTATGACTGCTTCTTCCTCAACACCTTCATCCTCACTGTCACTAATCAAGAAAGTCATTTGCCCATTCAGTGCTGCAGCGCAATCAAATGAACGACTTCCAACCCCCTCATCACTATCATCACTATCATCCTCTTCTAACATTACTGGCACATCGACTTCATCTCTGCCCTCAATCGATTCCAGTACTCGAGCTTCAATCATTGGCATGAGTGCATCTTCTCTGCACTCCTCGAGATGCCTGAGGATCATCGGAGCGTTATTCAGGTCGATGCCCATATGTGGTGAGCTGGTTCCGTTATCCTTCCTAGATTCCCTGGAAGTAAGTTCCTTCTCAATCTCACGAATCAGCTCAACGTACTCGGGCATATCTTCATCATCAGCAATTATCGACAGAATCTGAGCATCCGCCACATCTAAACGCCCGAGTTCCTTTTTAGCATTATCCCAGTTCGGATCCATATTGAAAGAACGACCCTCAGGTTTGTTATACCAGGACCAGCGTTTCAGTCCACGGAAAGCATCCATCGGGCGTTGGAATTCGACATAAGCGAATGGATTACTCTCCTCAAATTCCATGCGCCCTGCATGGAAGTTCAAAGGGCTTCTGACTGGTCTTTGAGGTCTAATTGGCGGTGGGACAGCTATCGTCGTTCTAACTGGAGTGGGAGGAGAAGTCAAACTACTCACGGATGGCGCTGACTCAAGGGTGGGCGCCTCTGCAAAATTGTCTCCTGAAACACTCAAACAACTCAAACTCGTCACCCTCTTCATGAGACTAGTCGCCGATTGTCTTTTCCAGAGCTCAGGTTCTTTCCCTTCTTCTTCTTCTTCTCCTCGGGAATTGCGTCGAGGGCCAAAACTCGCTATTCTACGCAAAAATCTCCTCGGCATACTGTCCGTTATATTCCTCATTGGCGTTGACGGAAGTTGTAGGGGAGATCTTGGGTCCGAGTTGGCCACCTGGGTTGCTGCAGCGTACCGCTGATTATCCAATCGCTTCATCTCCTTCCATCGCTCAAAATCTGCAATGTCCTCTTCATCGATGATCAGTTCTTCTCGAAATCTAGAGACTCGAGATGCTTCTGGTTTCGTAACAGGATCTGTGACGTCCTCATAATCGATGACCGAGAGAACACGTGGAGGTCTGGGCTCAACCCTAGTCGACAGTTCCCTTTCTTTCTGGACATCAAACGATGGTTTTAGAAACCCCTCGGCACCAGATGGCTCAGTCATAAGAGCATGAACGCGACTTCTCATGTGGGGACCGAACTCTTTACTCGCCATAACCCCAATCCATCTATCCTCGCCTCCTAAATCACCAGTTGGGCGCAAATCCATTCCTAAACTCACCCTTTCGCCCGCACCACCCAACGATCTCGTTAACGAACTACTCGCACTCTCCATTGCGCCTCCACTAGTGGGCGACGGACTCAAGGTGATGGCATTGAACTGGGGTAGAGGCGGCATTACTTTACCATGATAACATGGTTGAGCCTGCGGACTAGCTGAAGAGTTTCGATATGGAAAAGGCATACGCACAGGTTTCCTCATCAAAGGATACTTTACCTGCGCTTGCTGAGGTGGTGGGAAAGTATTCGAGGGTAGATGATTTCTTAGCGGGTGTTGGAATTGTAGAGGTGCTTGTGGAGATGTATTCTTTGGACCTTGTGACAGGTGATGTTGTTGGCTTGATTGAACGCGCAGTGGATTTTTTTCGCGCGGTTGACCTTGTTGTATTGGAATAGCAGGAAGTGGTCGGGTCGGCGGCGAACATGAACGTGAGCGTGATTCCCCCCTGCTATTCACTGACAAGGCATGTCTTGGAGGTGGAAATCCCGTTGCATTCTTCTTTTTGCTGCTACTGGTTTGAGCAAGTACTCCTTCGAGCGAGGGGATGTCGTTCTTGTACACCATGCCTGCTTGACCAGAATCGATGCCGGTGGGTTCTCGAGATGCTTGGTCTTTTGGGGGGAACGCTGTTCTGTGCGAGGTATGTGTTGCTGACTTCAGATTATTTCCTGCGCGATCAACCATATGTAGAAGAGGTGAACGAGCCTGGAAATAAGGAAGATCGGGGTAGGGATAATGGGATTGTTAGTGAAGAGTTGTCTTGTACTGTAGCGACAAATTGAAGAATCCGTTCAATTATGCAAGAAAATATCGGTGGCGTCGGGGGCTGCGTAGAACATGATTGATCGCTTTGGAGAAAAGTGGAGATGTCAAAGAGAAGACAATGCGTTTGGCTTTTTTGAATAATGACCACCTGTAGGCGTGTCAAGGCTGCCCTTCAAAGTATGAGCATTTTACACCCCATTCACGTCTTCGCTCTTGATGTAGTCGTTTGTTGGGCGTGGTCGATGGCCGTTCCAACAGAATTGGAAATCCAATCAGCACAGTGAGACTTTTGATTCTTTATTGCTCAGTCTTTGATCAGACTTGCATTTCATATCTAGACTCGAGATCCCTCAGAATTGGCATAAACACCGATAGGTGCCTAGCGATATACTTCCTGCGAAATGGTAAAGAAACTTCGCTGTGGCTGTCGTTCTCTAGTTGAACATGTCCAACTTTTACCGATGGTTCCTCGAAGGGTGTGATTACCGATGGTTCGTCGAAGGGTATGAATTGAAGGCTTCAGCGTGGGAAGTATTGTAGGGCCTATGCAGAAGGTGAGAGATGGTTCGTTATGTCTCATGAGATGCTGAGTGAAAGCCATTGCTTTGTATTCATTCAAAAGTTTGTCCGTATACCTCGGACTTGATAGAGTAATGCTTCCACTTTGCGATAACGTCTTCTGGCGCTTCTTTACGAAAATCTTTTTATATTTCTTTACTTCGAACTCGCTTGAGAGTGTATGCGTGCTCTTCGTATCTACCTTAGGCAGTAGTGAGGACTCATGTGCAAAGTATTCCTGCAAAGAAGCGCCACAAGACGTAATCAAGAAGTGGAAAGTTTGTCGTATTAGGTTAAAAGACCGAACTTTGAATATCCATGGTATCTTCCTCCTATCCCTTACTCGGTTCATAGGCTGCCATCTATCGTTTGTCCTCATCACCTCTCCAACCACTCACTTAGCTGGACCAGCGACAGAGGTTGTAGCGTCACTCTCAGCAGCTAATCTAGCTTGGATCCGTTCCCAGCCAACAGCAATCACTTCTCCCATAATATTCTTGCCAAGATTCTGAATCGCTTCCTCAATAGGCAGCAAATAACTCATATAATTTGCCTCATCCGAGTCCACGCCCGTATTCTCATATCTCGTTGGTTCATACCCATCAGGCTCGAGCGCAAGTCGATCGACCATAAGGAGGTCTGCCGGGTATGGAGGTGGTTCTTGATACGCTCGAGAAGCTGGCGGGGGACCCATCCTGGTTTCGAGGTCTGGAGGGAGTGTCTCTGCGACAAACCAGTGGAGGAGATATTGTGTACGCTTCGATTGAGGGAGGAGAGTGGTCCATATTGGTTCAACTACATTTACTAATTGGGCTTCGCCTACAGCCACAGATTCTGCGGCCTGTGGTTGCCGGTGTATGACCGGGAGAGGGAGGAGGCGGTTTCGGAAGCCTGACTACTCTGTATCAGTAACGTAAACTGGAAGGCAAGCATATGAGTCGACGATGAGAGTCGTGAACTCGGCCATTTGAAGCTCGAAAATTCTGGGCTCAACACCAACTTGAAAGTCCATCAACCAACTTACCTCTTCAAACCCCTCCCGTTCAGCCCCTCGCCTTGTTTCCTCTCCTGCATCTCTTCGACCTTTAGGCAGGAACCAATAATGCTCCAAGGTGTGATAGCACAAGACCACCCTTTCCGACTTGACGTGGAATATTGCGACACCAGCACCGCAAGTAAAGTTGACTGCGGGAAATTCCGCGTACACGGGATGAGATTGAATTGGCATTACTAGATTTGACCAGAATGCTTTGCCGTTGTTTGTGCGAGTCTAGACAGATTAAGTTGATAGTCCAAACAGATGCTGGAAAGGCAGTAGAAGCCATCGACTTCATGCCAATGGGTTTCTGTTGTGTGAAGTGGGAGCCTGGAATTCAAAGCAGAGCTTTCCGGCGTGATTCAAACCAGGCCATTTCCATTGCTTCTCTAGGTCGTCGTCGTGACTGACCGGTTCAGGCAAACATGAGAGTACTCAGACGTACACAGGCACACCGGAATGGAAGTGACAGTTTCTAGTTGCCTCTACACTGATGGCCAGATGGAGCCGAAGAGGCATTCCACGAAATTCCACGACGACGTGAGAGATTAGATACGAGTACTGCGTAGTCAGATAGTTCGAAGATAGTTCAAGATTCAAGGATTCCAATGAGCGTGGAGATGATGGCAGGAGTCGGGACGTGTCGGAAATGTGATTTTATGTGTAATGATTTTCAACGCCTCGTCACTTTGTCTATTTCGAATACGAACAATCTCCACATTCTTCATGTTTCCAAGACGCCATACAACGCCGCTCCGGGGTCTTTTCCGTGCTCAGTTGATGCTCCAGTAGTCGAGGGACCACAAAGAAGGCGAGGATCACAACTGAAGGGACATTTCGTGACTTGCTTATCGCTGCCGCTATTCGGGAAGCCCACACTGTCTCATCAAGCTAGATCCACTTGTCTAATATGCTGTGGACAGCAATACTAATGCGAGGATTGTTGGAAAGGCGTGGAAGTGACGGCAATTGATCGACTCGCTTGTAAACAACTCCGAGTCCGAGGCTGAGATAGACGCTGTTGATCACACGTGAAGGAGCGATCCAAGCAGTTGGCACTGCCAAGCTTGGAGACCTACAGTGCCAACTGCTTGGAGACAGTCTGGCTTGCTTGCAAATTGTCACGAAAATTCCGATCGTCGGAAGCTGGCGGCTGTGCAAACCAGGAATAGGATTAAAAATACATTCGGGAAGTCCTCAAAACCTAACAGTACTTCGCTATACAGCGGATATACTCCCTTATGGAGCCGGGATTGGATTACCGTGGCATTTTCCATCGTCGGAGGCTCGCGGCTGCGGCTGTGCAAACCAGGAATAGGATTAAAAAAACATTTGGAAAGTGCTCAAAATCTACTCCGCTATACACCCACTTGTGGAGGCGGGATTGGATTACAGTGGTAGAGCTCACTTCCAAGCCAATTCCTCCGCTTGCAACCCCCGCATACAAAGTATACTCCCTGTAGTCGATGCTATTTACAGAAGTATAAGCTAACAATAGAAACAGAGCCATACCGTGTAAAGTTTGCAGCGATTCGATAAATAGGTTCGGGTTGCTGAGACTTGGAGCGGCATCTTGTACTCAACCACTTTCCTCATCAATACCGTCGACATCTCACACTCAACCACTTTCCTCATCAATACCGTCGACATCTCACACTCAACCACTTTCCTCATCAATATCGTCGCCATGCAATTCTCCTCTTCTCTCCTTTGGACTCTGCCCTTCTTCCATTTCTCTCTAGCAGCAAAGGCAGATGCTACTGTTGCAGCAGAACCCGCTGCCCCCGAAGCAACACCAAGCGATTGTCAAAACCTAGGACCCTGGAGACCTACAAACTACCACTCAATTGCAACATGCCCCCTCACATCAGGCAACAGATACGACTGTCCGGGCACGGCGTTTCTCAGTATGTATACGCTCTATACTTTCCTACCATTTTATATACACGGATATGCGTCTATAAGCCAATAAGAACACGTCTGAGCGAGGATCTGCTAACACGCGGCTTAGTCCACACTGGGTCGACAATCACGGTCAGTTCAGGGGATTCTCCGGTGGATTGGATTATCAATTGCAGAGGTGGGGGATGGACTCAGATCCATTGTGCCCGTAACAACGCGAAGGATTTCACAATACCTGCGTGTAAAAATGGGGTAGACGGTCAGGTTCAGATAGTGGCGCGCAATTGATGATGGGATGGATGCCCGACTGTACAAAGTGGGCTTGAGGAAGATGTCAATGTGGGCTTGGAAGAAGATGTCAATGTGGGCTTGGAAGAAGATGTCAATGTAAAAGCTGGTTAGTCGAATCTAAGTTGGTGTTCTCGTTAGCAGTGTCAATTGCAGTGTTGATTGCTTGATCAAGTTCACCGCCTGAGGAGCGCTTGCATGCGGAGACTAAACCAGCGTATAGGCACCCTGGATGGAGAGGAGAACTGGGCCTCGGGAGAAGTAGGATGGATTATGTCAGCGCTATTGGTAAGCAGGAGTCTACCTACCTAGGTACTCATCAAACAATGGCCGTCGAGGGAAAGCAGGTGTATACGTACTGTTGTGGAATCTGCCAGGCCATGGGTACGCAGGAGTCTACCTGCTCATCAAACAATTGCTGTCGAGGGAGACCAGGTGTATACGTACTCGTGTGGAATCTCCAAGGCCATCGGACCGCAGTCGTCGTCAGTCAGCGCCTCAGCGACTCAGCGACTCGGCGGCGCACAAACAAAGGACGAAAGGGACAGGGATTCCGAGCGGCCCAGTGCAGCTAGCCGAAACGCCCCCTAGCGAAGCCGGAGCTACACAAGGAATGTTGTTTCATGCGGCTCCCGCCCAGTGGCCCTCCAGCAGGGCCCTCCACCATGGCCCTCCAGCAGGGCCCTCCACCATGGCCCTCCAGCAGGGCCCTCCACCATGGCCCTCCAGAATCCAGCGGGTGGACGAAGAATCCAGCGGGTGGACGCCCTGTCGTTGGGGTGGACGCCCTGTCGTTGGGGTGGACGCCCTGTCATTGGGCTGCTTCATTGGAGGTTCCCCTGGCAGTATCATTGGTTTGACCGCTGTGCAGTGCCCTTATTGGCCTGACCGCTGTGCAGTGCCCTTATTGGCCTGACTGCTGTGCAGTGCCTTTATTGGCCTGGCTGCCTTCATTGGAGTTCCCCTGGTGTGCCTTTTCCCCCTGCTTCCAAGATGAGCCTTTCCCCAACAGTACGACACGAGTAATGGCCAAGCTGCCATTGCTATCTATCTGCCGCACCTTACAATTCATCACTTCTTCTTCCCCCCTCCCCCCATCCAGTCTGTCCTTCCCTACCATAGTACCTACCACAGTACCCAGTCACCACCTCTTGTTCGTCCTTCTCTCTCCGTCTTTCCATTCATTCCCTGGACCCTCATCGTCCATTCATTCCCTGGACCCTCATCGTCCATTCATTCCCTGGGCCCTCATCGTCCATTCATTCCCTGGGCCCTCATCGTCCATTCATTCCCTGGGCCCTCATCGTCCATTCATTCCCTGGGCCCTCATCGTCCACTCCTTACCGGACCAGGCAGGCCTGACCAATGTAAGATCCATCTCCCTTTACTTCTGATTCATGTTTGTCAAGCCTCCTCTACATGCGTCTCTCCATATCAAACATATCCAGTCCAGCATGCCTCATTGTTTCTTCACCAAGCCCGTTTCCTACCATTTCTCCCGTCCCTTGCGCTGTCTGCCTATCAGTCTAGCCACTCTTGTCGCACCATCCAAACCAAAAACCACTGACTTTGCCATCTCACAGACGTCCGAGACGAGATCAGCCCGCGGGTAGTATATGCGATAAACTGGCCTTGAATATATCATCTAGGCCATACACGCGTGATCCGCCACCACCCATCTACCAGATATCCTTGTGCTGCACCTCCTTGCCTCATCTGGTTACCATTGTCAGGGATTGTCACATATACATATCACCACTTACGTCCGTCTTATTTTCACGGGTTGGTATTGAGTCCTAGCCCAAGAACAGCCGACGCTGCAATTTCACCAACATACCCCACAGACACCTGTCTCTCATCCACGTCCGTCGGAGACTTTGACTGTGTACCGCAATGGCTACAACTCAACTCATACGACTGGTAGCAGCCGCCCTTGCTGTCAGCGTGGTGACCGCCAGCGCCCCGGCTGCCCCCGCTGGACCGAAGAAGAAGGACCCGGAGGAAGAGAGGGATTGGGCGCTCGTCAGAGGCCTCTTGTGGGCATGGCTTGCCATGATTGGGTGCCTTTTCGCATACACCACCAGTCTCCATTTCATTCGATATGTCCGGACCGTATCCTGTCTCAACAACGACACTCAACGATTCTTTGCTCGTCCGACTTACTGGTTTGGCAACATGAAGCGCTATCTGTTCGACGCTCCTCTTTTCCGCGCTCGCCACCACCGCGAATTCAAACTCTCCTCGGCCATCAACATGGGGACTTTACCTAGCAGACTCCAGACTCTCGCTCTTGTCTCTTACATAGTGGTCAGCGTTATCATAACTTGTTGGGCTATTTCCTGGCACAAGCCAAAGGCCAAGATCCTCACTCAACTCATTCAAAGAACTGGTTACTTGATAATTATGAACATGATCCCATTGTTCTTGTTGGCCGGTCGGAACAATCCATTGATTCAATTGACCGGTATTACATTCGACACTTATAACCTCATCCACCGCTGGCTCGGTCGAATCGCCATCACCGAGGCTGTGATCCACGGCTCCTGTTGGTGCGTGAACAAGGTCAACAAGGGTAGGTGATCTAAATTATTCCTGCCATTTCGAGCACTTGCTAACTTGGCATCAGGTGGCTGGAAGGCTGTGATGACGTCCGAAAAGAACAGCGTCTTCATTTTGTCAGGAACAATCGCGGCGGGAGCCTTCGTGGGTATCTTGTTTCAATCGCCTTCAGTTTTTCGCCACGCCTTCTACGAGACATTTCTCCACACCCATCAAGCGCTCGCTGCTTTGGCCCTTGGCGCCGTGTGGGTTCATCTCGCTGAGTTCCCAAAGGAGAAAATGATCATCAAGGTTGTTCTCGCTGTCTGGGTCATCGAACGGAGTTTTCGCGTCATCCGCCTTTGTTATCGCAATATTGGAAATGGTGGAACACGTGCAGATGTCGAGGTTCTTCCCGGTGATGCTGTTCGTGTCACTATGAAGTTGGCCCGACCATGGCGCTTCACACCAGGTCAGCATGCGTACATTTACATGCCCGCTATCGGTTTCTGGATGTCCCACCCATTCAGTGTCGCTTGGAGTGAAGAGGAAGGATCCCAACAACAAATGATCGACGAGAAAGGATTGGACATGGGTTCCGTAGAATCGCAGGATGTTCTGACAGTCAAGAAAACGTCCATCTCGTTCATCATCCGAGCACGAACTGGTTTCACCGGCAAGCTCTTCCAAAAAGCTGATCGTTCGCCTAGTGGACGATTCAGTACTACCGCATATGCCGAAGGTCCATATGGGTCCCAGCAACTCCACTCATTCGGAACCGTACTCCTATTCGCGGCTGGTGTCGGCATCACTCATCAAGTACCGCATGTCCGCGATCTTGTCACTGGCTATGGGAACGGGACAGTCGCAGCGCGCAAAGTCGTTCTGGTATGGATTATCCAATCCCCTGAGCACCTGGAGTGGATTCGGCCTTGGATGACAGAGATTCTCGGTCTTCCAAAACGCCGTGAAGTACTGAAGATTTTACTTTTCGTCACACGACCAAAGAGTACGAAGGAGATTCACTCTCCAAGTAGTAGCGTGCAAATGTTTCCCGGCAAGCCAAACATCCAAGCTTTGATTGATCAAGAAGTTGACCAATCGATTGGCGCCGTTGGTGTCACAGTCTGTGGTGTTGGTGCGCTTGCTGATGAGGTGCGAAAAGGATGCAGGAACTGGATGGGCAAGGTGAACATTGAGTTTGTTGAGGAATCTTTCTCGTGGTGATGACTGTAAGCGAACATTGATGGAGGGCATGGTTACGACGAGGGAGAAACTCTATGGGATATGGATATCATTTCTGCATGCTTGTACGCGGGCGCCCATCAGCATGGGTCGAGATGGTTTCGGATACACTTCTTTTGTACATTTTAAGGATTCAAACCACAGCGACTAGAATGTATAAGCTCTGTCGCTTCAACTGCTGCTCTACCGTTACAAACTTGTACTACATCCATAGTTGTAGATGTATATGGACATCCTCAAATGATGACTTGACCAGAACATGGAGGGATTTGGCAGGGGTGCTCTTCCCACCATCCTTTGTTGTCTAAATAATACGAGATATCAAAACCTCGCCCTCTTTCCTCGCACCCTAATTCACCGAGTCACCTTACGCCCTTAAAAGCCCAAAGACTAGGCATGCGCATTCATAGCATCACGATCACAAGGCAAGAACCGACGATGAGCAAGAATGCGACCCGCGCGCTCCAATCGATTCGTTTGCTTGTGATGAGGTGGTGATGGGTTGATAGATGGAAGTCAGTTTTGGGATGCGGGAGATGGACGCATGGAGATGTGGCGAGTGCGGTAGACTAGGGGTGATGGAGGTCGAATCGGGAACTCGGTCGTATCGCGAGCCAACCGAAGTCACTTGATCCCTACTCCATACCAAGGCAGCTGAGAGGCGCTTGTGTCGTATATAAGATTTGCCTGTTTTGGATGGCGTTGAGGATATATTGATGTGGGGGGATGTCACAACTAGGGCCACATTGTCCGAGTCATGCCGCGATGGATCGGGGAGTGTTCCTAGGATTCCGAATCGGGCGGAAAGCACGGATGGGGTTCTTCCTCGTCCGTCTTTCAGATGGCGTTCTTCCTCGTCCGTCTCTCACTCGTGAAATCTCACCCAGGAACTCCCATCTCTTTTGATCCTGGGTGTCCTCCGGCTGCCGGCATACATATATTGCCTTGAGCAAGACATGATGGTGTTATGAAGGTACAATTACTTAGCATGGACTTTGTTCCGTCAAGGGGGAGTCTGGCTCGGATAATCCGAGTCGAATTGGATTGCTTGTACCGAGTATTACGAAGCTATACGAATGCGAACAGTCTACACGTTTACAACTTACCTATCTATCTATCTATCTACCACCCAAGCCCCGCCCTAACCATCTCCCACTCCCTCTCCTCCTCATTAAGATGATCCTTTGTAGAATTCGCCTCCCACCTAACCCTCTCCACCTGCTTCTCAATCTCAATCTCCTGCCACTCGGCCAAATCCTTCTGCCTCACCTTGTACATGGTAAAATAACTCGCCGCCACGGGTCTGCCCAATTGGTTATCGGCTTCGAAAACCGCCAAGTCGAAACCTAGAGTGTCGTCTCCACCTACTACTGGTTGGGGATCACCAAGCCCGTATCCGATTCGCTTCTCGGAGACACTGTATTCGGTGTCCATGTAGGAGCTGTTGAAGGCAAAGGAGGGGGGTTGGTGGTAGAGGAGGAATACATATTGGTGTGCTGTGTCGCCTTCCCATACTTTTGTTGGTTGGTCGTAGCATAGGGGGATTGTGCCGTTAGTGTTTGGGATGTCGAGAAAAGTGCTTGTTAGGGGGATGTTGTGGGACAACCAGTATAGATTTTGGAGTCTTCTCCCTTTGACAGGGTAATCGATGTTGAGCATTAGGAGGATGGCCTTTTCGCTTTTGGAAACCATGTTTGCGGGGATGGTGATGATGGGCGGGTAGGCGGTTTCTGGGCATGTTTGTTAGTTGGGTTTATTGGGGTTGGTGGACAGGGTGTGAATTGCCATTATAGAGGACCAGTTGGCCAGGTGGAGAGACTGTTTTGCCCTCGTAGGTTATGTATAGTGGATCGTAGATTACTGGATTGAAGATTGGTGGTGTTTGTGCTGTTACCAGAGCGATCAATGCCTTGAAGGCTGCGAGGGAGAGGATGAATCGACGCATGCTTGTATTCCACGACTTTGTTCTAGAAGACCGGCGACATCTGATGAGGTGGAAGATGTTTCTATTCAGTGTCATCCATGAATGAGTGCCAGGGCAGTCATGTGAGACGTTATTGACGATAGAGTTGGATGGTATGGGGTCGCTACCATGGAAGTTGAAGTCACTCGCGCAACTGTACCGAATGAACAAGAAAACGTTAGCTGCCCCAACTTCAAGTTTGAATTGAGATTGCTCCAAGACTTAACAGTGTGCCCTGCAGCTGCTTTATGAAGTGCGATTGCTGCACTCGAGCCTGCAATGCCAGGACCGATATGATATTGCCAACATGGAGGACCATGGTGTTCTAAACACTAAGTTGAGGAGAGCACAGTACACAGTATCATACTCAGACCTCCTGAGTTTCTCTTCGTCCTCTTCTCACACAGCAAGACCCTCGATATCCCATTCTCCCTTCTCACACAGCAAGACCCTCGATATCCCATTCTCCCTTCTCACACAGCAAGACCCTCGATATCCCATTCTCCCTTCTCACACAGCAAGACCCTCGATATCCCATTCTCCCTTCTCACACAGCAAGACCCTCGATATCCCATTCTCCCTTCTCACACAGCAAGACCCTCGATATCCCATTCTCCCTTCCCACCAACGACAGCACCATAAACCCTCACAGGCACCTCAACCTGAAAAGTCTCAACCTTCAACCCCTCAACACCCTGGAACGTAATCCCCCTCTTCTCATCCCTCGAAACCTCCTCTAATAACTCCTCAAACCCCTCATCGACCCTCTCAGACGTGACTCTCGGCGTAACAAATTCCACCCTAACCCTCCACTCAACACTAACACCAGACGTAATAAACTCCGGCGTCGCATTCGCCGGCACCAACAGACTAAAAGCAAGACGTTGTGCAAACAACGCATTTTCAGCCATATCCGCATGAACTTTGCGAGTGTAACGATAAATACTCCCAGCACTCCTCATAGCAATCGTTTCATCCACATTTTCGCTCGTTTCAAGCACAACTTGCACCGCATACGTCGGTATCTTCGCCTCTCGAAAGTCAATCACGAGATGAATTGTTTCGCCCAATCGGTACGAGGGACGCGGGAAATGTAGCGTTGCGACTTTGAGGCCAGACCGTGCAATATCGAATCTATTGCTCATCCCCTTTCCGCCTTCGGAGGTGCGTTGGTTTGAGCGCAGGATGGCAAGGTCGATTGATTCTTTCATGGTTCTTGGCTCTTCGGCGACGCTTGAGGGGCGTCGAGAACTTCCCGTTCCTGCGCGGGGGGATGTTGGCGATAAGAGTCCTGAGTTGGATTGTGTTTGTTCATCGAGAAGAAGGTTGATGTAATCCATGAATTCTGTTGAGGCCTTGGTGTCTGGTGGTTTCTTTGGACGTGAGTTGGGACTCGAGATTAATGATGTTTTGGCAAGGTCGCGGAGAAGGATGTAGGGAGACATGAGGTCGTGGCCTAGTATCTCACCACGAGGGGTGACGCTACCGAAAACGCGGAAGGGGACATCGATGGAGCGGATCTGTTGATCTTTTTCTTTGCCGGCACGCTGAGTGCCTATTGTGAGGTGATATGAGACCTTCATTGCTCGACCTTTGTGTGAGGGTGGCAGACCTCGTGGAAGAGCGAAAGAGTATGTATAGCTCTTGCTTTCACCAGGAGCAAGTCGTAGATCCACAAATAGAATGGAGTGAGGTGTCGTGACTAGGGGTATCGATTTCGACCCTGCGATTCCTCTCATCTCTTTGATGGAGCTGAGCTCGCCGGTTCCGAGAATGCCTCCTAGTGATTCGCCGATGCTATTCCATCCCAAGGCACCAAAAAGACCACTTTCTCGTTTTGTTCTTTCAACACCGACAACTCCGCCTCCGCCATGACCACCCACGACGCCTTTCCTTTTGACTTCTTCGAATGGTGCCTGATTCACAAGTGAACCATCTAACGTGAACGATCCCATCACCTGGGCATATCCCATCATAATCGTCTCAGGCCCTCGAGGAGGCTCACGCACGCCAAGCCTTGAGCCATTCCGTAGATGAGACGGTCGAGGCTGAAGATATCGTGACTGCAGTTGCGGCACGTATTCCGATGCCAATGTTTCGTCCGAATTATTGCTCATCAGATCAAGACTACTCCTCGATGTTCCATTAGCACTAGATTCTGAAATGAGTCTGGCAATAGGGTTCAAAGTCGATTCTGAGTCTTGTGGTCGAGGTGAGGGATTGCGAAAGGGAAGCCGTGTAGTTGGACTTATTGCTGACTCTGGATTGCCTGGAGACGTGATTGTGACTTCTGGATCTGTTGCTGGAAATCTAAAATTCTGCTGAAGCGTCCCTGGAGACACCCTTAGCGCTTGTTTTGTACCATTAGTTGTAGCACGCATCGATAACGGCCTGCTGGGCCTCGTAGGTTTTGAAGTTTCGGCCGGTATAACTGGAGAGTATCCTATCCTGGGCGATGGTTGCACGCTGGATTGGGTTGGCGAAAGAGGGCCTATGAAACCATCAGCTGTGGTCTCTCACCAAAAATTGAACAACTTACCAACAAAAGGGGAGTTGCTGCCTTTACTCCCTCGCCGTGGCACAAACTGTAGGCTCGATGTCCTTCCATGCGCCCTTGTAGCTTTCCATGCCCCCTCAGACACATTCCTCACTAGTTCTCCTCCTCCTCCTGACAAAGCTTCGGTGCCCATCGATATGATCGATAGCGACCTACCATGGTTCTGCTTAGGCAATGCTGCCACACTACTCTCCGTGGCCCTTCCGTCCTGTAGAGTAGCACTACTTTGCCGACTCGTCGCCGCCGAAAGCGTCGCCTTGTGACCCTTCTTCAAATGTGTCGGTATACTGGGACCATAGGGCGAGTTCCGCGAAGCAGGTGGTGGTCGATTCGTGTTCTGTAAAGGAGTAACCTTACGCTGGCTTGGTAGTCCATTGTTTTGGGGACTCCTGGCTGGAGATGTCTCATTATGTTCTCGCGCGACGTTTTTGAATGTGATAGTACATTCTACATCTTCTCCAGAGAACACAGTTGACTTCGTGAATTGGACCGAGACGCGAATGTTCGAGGGGGCGGTATTCCTCGACATGGCTCAGGCGGAGGCCTTCTTCGGCGCGGATTCAATCAACGGGGAGGACGGCGGTGGTATGGAGGAATTGTCATCGGTTCGGGATGATTGTATGGCTCATTCTTCCATGGGCATAAGGTTCAGAGCTGGTTATGGAGGAAATTGCTATTCTTGGGTCATCGCGTGGAAGCCACGAGGAGATGGTGATGCAGGTGGTGAGCTTCCACGAGCTATGACATAGTTCGACGAGTATCTACTGTGTATGTACGGCTGTATGGCATCCTTTTCCTGATAATCAATTCCATACACCCACAGATCCTAATATCTACTGTAGGTACGTGTTGGCGCGAAGTAATAGCCTCCACGGGCATTTGCTTTGCCCTTCCGAGTCTCACGAGCTTGAGCTCATGACATAGCTTATCACGGCCGAGGATCAACCCTAATTGTACATCCTCCGCAAACCATATATGAAGAGGTTGCACGACCGTTACATAGAATTCAACTGCTTTTATTCGTCAAGTTTGCGCTCCATCAACTCCAGTACCAGCCTTTCAAAGCTGCCAACAGCCCACCATGACAGCTTCGAAGCGAACAAAGACAGTACTGATTACAGGGTATGCTCTATGCGCCAACAGCTCTCAACCAACATCCACACAACAGGTGTCAACCACTGACACCATTATAGATGTAGTCCTGGGGGTATTGGTCATTCGCTGGCTGTAGAATTCCAGTCTAAAGGTCTAAATCTCTCTTCTTCCCGACCAGACCGACTCCATGCTGATACGCCATACCAGGTCTCCAAGTCCTTGCAACAGCGCGAACGAAGGAAAAGATCTCAGACCTCAAGGCCAAAGGCATCACCACATTAGCCCTCGACGTCGACTCCGTTGAATCCATCGCCGAATTGAAAAAGGATGTTGAGCGCATCACATCTGGCAAGCTCGATTACCTCGTCAACAATGCGGGAAGAAACTACACCGTCCCAGCCACAGACATCGACTTGTCAGAGGTTGAGGCGACCTTCCGGACAAATGTGTTCGCAGTCATGATAATGTGCAAAACGTTTGCGCCTTTGCTCATCGAGGCTCAAGGAACAATCGTGCAGATTGGATCCGTGGCAGCAGTGATGCCGTATGTCTTCGGCTCGGTGTACAATGCTTCGAAGGCTGCGTTGCACCAGTACTCAAATACGCTGAGGCTGGAGCTGAAGCCATTCAATGTCAAGGTTCTCACAGTTGTCACTGGAGGCGTCAAGAGCAATATTGCGAGAACGGAAAGACAATTACCGGCGGACTCGATTTACCTACCCATCGATACCGAGTACCAGCGCCGGACAAAACACTCGCAAGAAGTGGGTATGCCCAATGAGCAGTACGCCAAAGGTGTAGTGGCGAGTGTGCTGGGAGCCGGCAAGGGCAGGCGACACATATGGAACGGCAGTAGTAGTTGGCTGGTATGGTTTGTGACAAGATTTTTGCCAGTTTGGGTTTTTGTAAGTTTTGTTTCTCCAAAAGAGAGCGGAGATGTGAGAGCTAACAACATGGTTAGGACCTTGTCTTTGCGCGGATGTTCAGTTTGTGGAAATTGAACAAGACGGACCAGAAGAAACTGGCGTAGCTTAGATGGTGTACAACTGTTCAAACCAGTGTTGAGTATGATTCGATGGCTTCTCACAAACGAAATGATTGCACCGGGCTCTAGGTCGTTGTATCCGTCCAAACCTTTGGATTGATCTGCATCCATCATCAACCACGGAGAATCTGACGCGTCGACTAATGATATCAAAACGCAAAGAGAGACATTATCCGTGGTTCTCGGTTTCTGTTTCCACTAAAGTTTCTAGTAGGAATCTTCGTTGTGGTGGTGCGAGAGACTTTGAAGGATGGAAAATAACGTGATCAGGCTGAACATTCGACCAATTTTTATCCCGCTTTTGCTCGTATGCGTGAGGTTGCCTGGGCGTGCCAGTCCCATGAAGTTGATGTACTAAGAGCGAGTAATTCCGATGGCTGATTCATACGAGGTGCACGCCACTCTGGCCTGGATTGGCCAGGAGTTCCCACGCATGCATATTCAACGCACTGCCTTTCGATGAACCCAAGCCTGAGAAGTTTGATTAACCAAGCAAAGTTGCGTGTAATCCTGTGTGTGGTCCTGCTGCAGTTGTTGTGCACCTTCATCCATTCTTCTTGTCTTTTGGGCTTTCTCGTGGCTGGTCGATACAGTACTTATCCACCCATAGATATTTAATGTTCAAAGCCAAGGTACACGAGACAGCATCTTCGATAGTGGCTGGTAAATTCTGGGGAGGAAGATCGTCCTCTATGGCGTCTTCAACGACCTGGCCGCCCCATACATAACACAATACACAGTGTGGCTGATACGATTGCATTCATTCTACGCGACGAGACTTGCAATTGATCAACTTCGACATCGTTGGCAAAGCTCAGCCTGATCATCAGACACAGTTTCGTGAGAAGCTCCTGTAAGTTCGGGTTTCCGAGGTTCCTCGAGCGCGTGTCGCATATTCGTGACTTAGTCCTTGAAAGGCATGGTTGATAATGTTTTGTGGAGGCTAGAAGAGAATTATGAAGCTGAGTGATGTAAATGCTGAAAGATAAGCTAGAGGGCTGTGCTCTCACCGTGAACGTGACCTAGAACATTCAGAGAACGGCCTGCCAGGAAAAAGTACTTTGATAATGACTTCAAAGATATAATTCGTCAGCTGAAATGGATTCCAACATAGTCTGGGAGAAGGAGACTTTGTGCTGGGTTGCCAGCGTCTCTGCTGATGGTGAGGATCAAATGGGGATGTCCAGCACAGTACTCATAGACCGGTTGAAAGCGGCGGCTTGCACCATGAACCAAAAAGCAAGTATGGAGTTGGTAAGTTTTGACTTTCATTTCTCAAATGGCACGTTGTCCAAGCATGCATCGCATGCTATATATTTAGCCTGGACCACACAAGCTGAAACATAAGTTCAAAGATACAGCCATCCGTTCCCGCAAACAAATTACGCCCCTGGTATGAATTTTTGAGTATCTATTCCTGCTCATAACCTGGCGCACCCTCAGCACCCTCAGCCGCCTGCTCAGCTTGTCGCTGGGCAGCAGCAGCTTGCTCTGCTTGAATAGCCTTTGCGCCGTAGTCCTGGCTCATTGGCTGGACGACTGGCTGCTCCTCCTTTGGCTCGATAATGGTGACGGTATCGGGGAGGGACTTGGTTGGGCCAGCTTTGCCTTCTGGGTCTGAGCCGCGCATAATCTTAACCTTGATTCCGAGAACACCCTGGCGCAGCAGAACGTGACGGGTGGCATCGTCGATGAAGTCCTTGGCTGGTTGACCGGAGTGGATCATGAATCCGTCCTGCGCACAGATTAGACTTTGAATATGCCAGAAAGCGGCTGTGTGAACATACGGTGAACTTCATGGATTTGGCACGGGCAGCTCTCAGTTTACCACTGACAACAACCTCGCAGCCCTTGGCACCACTCTCCATGATGAATCGGAGAACACCATAGCATGCTCGTCGGACAGCAAGACCGTTGAGAAGCTTGTATCGCAACGACTCGCACTGAGCGACAGCAGACAGACCACGGTTCTGGACCTTGGCGGCGTAGAGGGAGACGGAGTTTTCTGGGAATTTGAAGCGCTTCTGGATGAGGGAGGTGAGCTCGCGGATTCGGCGACCCTGTTCTCCAAGGACTTCCTGTGTGTGGGTTGCGCGAATGATGATATCGGTGACTGTTGGGGTGACGCGGACCTCGACGCCGGAGTAGCCTTCCTCGGCGAGTTCACGCTGGAAGAACTCGTTCAACTCGGCGTAGAACACACCATCTGTGAGGCAATTGTTAGTGGCCGTGTCCCATTCTCCAACCTCGAATTTCCCAAGTGGTGTGCGATCAACCATCTGCGCTTGCTTCCCCCAGCTTCAATCTCTCTCTTCTCGCAATGTCCTGGTATGTCCCTTGCCCGTCTCTTGATGGGAATAATTGTTTTGGAGTTGCATACCTGCTACGAACTTTCTCCTCTTGGAGCTGTGATAGTATTAGCGATTGTCCGGGTAGTGATACATGTCGTTCCAACATACATTGATGCATTTTGAGTGGCCATGGTCTGGGTATGGACTGAGGCTGCGAGATTCCAAGTGCTTCACTTAGAAACTCAGTGGTGTATTCCTGTCGGGTGGGATGTCGTTGGCGAGGTCGAGATCAACGCACCAATTTTCGATGGTCCATTGTGGCCATCGGCGTCGGCGTTCCAGAGACGATAACGGGTCCGTGCAGCCCCTGTAGCCACCGATCACGTGCTGACTGACGTTTATCGATATCACAACCTGAACTTCTTTGACAGACCTGTCGTGCCTGTAAACAGCTGCAAGCCTGCCCATCCAGCGTGCAAGCCCGCCCAGCCAGCGAACAATACAACACACTGCTGAGAACAGCTGTACGTGGCGCCCGACAAGACAAAACAGATCCCTTGACTGTCCGGATAGAACTGCCCCAGCCTTTGTCATGCCCGCTCTCAGATTCGACCCTTCCTACTCATAACCATGGCCAATCCTCCGCCTGTTCAAAATGCACAACTGCACCGTACTCGTAACCATCCTCGCGACCGCTTTCCACATTTACCCATGGCCCTGCGAGAAGTGGAAGACGTCGATTGCTGGCGACAAGGCATCAGCGTTCTAGGCTCCTTACGTGTTACCCAAGACCACCTTATCTTCTGCTACAAGCTGCCTCCCACTCCTGCACCAGGAGTCGTTCAGCAAGACAAAACCCACTGGATTGCCTATCCTATAATATATCACTGCGCATACAAACCTGGAACCTTCGCTCGCGATCGGTCACGCATTCAGCTACAATGTAAAGACCTTACCTTTGTGTCCTTCTATTTCAACATAGATCAAAATGCGCGAACCGTGTACGATATGACCAAGGATCTCACTTGCAAGAGAATGAAATTGGAGAGGCTTTATGCATTCAACCACAAGGCGCCACCGCACGAGGTAGGCTTCAATGGATGGGAAATGTACAATCCAATCAAGGAGTTCGCCAGACTAGGTGTCAACGAGAGCGAAGACAAAAATTGGCGCATGACCCAAATCAATAAGGATTATGTGGTAAGTAGGAATGTGGCTTGTGATGATGATGCCATAGCTAAGCATTGCAGTACTCGCCTACGTACCCTTCAGTTTTGGCTGTCCCGTCAAGCATATCCGACAACACCCTCACCCACTCCGTCAAATTTCGCTCTCAAGCACGAATTCCTGCTCTTACATATCTCCATCCTATAAACAATTGTTCAATCACAAGATGTGCCCAGCCTCTGACTGGCGCCATCGGTGCTCGCAATCTCCAAGATGAGGCACTTGTGGCAGCAATATTTGAGACCCATAACATCGATGCTCCAAACTTTAAATCAGACCATGTACCTCCAAAGGGAAGCAGATCAGCTTCAGATCTTCCAGATCCTCAGGACGAAGCGAGAAGTCTGAACACATCTTTCGTGGAAGCAGAAACGCAATTGGCCGACGACGAAACGATCGCATCTGCCATACCGGACGAGAAGAAAAGGGTGTATGGATCAACACAGCAAAATTTGATCGTGGACGCACGACCACGGCTCAATGCAATCGCAAATTCCATTGCGAAGGGTGCAGGCTCAGAGGATATGAGAAATTACTCACCAGCTATGAGGATCTATCTTGGCATCGACAATATCCACACGATGCGAAAGTCGCTCAAAATGGTGACAGACACCCTGAAGAACTCCGACACGAACAACTCGTCATTACCTTTGAACCGAAAGGAACTGGCCGAAAGCAAATGGCTCGAGCATATTGCACTTGTTCTAGAAGGTGCAAGAGAGATAGCAGATCGGGTCGGCATTCGACACTCACATGTTTTGATTCATTGCTCTGATGGATGGGATCGGACGAGTCAGCTCAGCGCCCTGGCCCAGTTATGCTTAGATCCGTACTATCGAACCCTGGATGGGTTCATTGTCCTCGTCGAAAAAGATTGGGTGTCTTTCGGTCACATGTTCCGACATCGCTCTGGCCATCTCAATAGCGAGAAGTGGTTCGAGATTGAAAATGAACGCATAGCCGCTAAACCAGCAGACTTCACCGCGTCCACAAGCAGCAACGGAAATGCATTTCAAAATGCGATTTCAAGTGCTAGGGGTTTCCTTACCCCCAAAAACGATAATTCAGATCCGGAAGGCGTAGACGTTCCTCCACTGTCGTCAAAACACGCAAAAGAAGACCCCTTTGCGACGAAAACTGGAGAAATCTCTCCCATCTTCCATCAATTTCTCGATGCAACCTGGCAGCTTCTTAATCAACACCCCACGCGTTTTGAATTCAACGAGCGATTCCTCAAGCGTCTGCTATACCACCTCTATTCCTGTAATTACGGCACTTTCTTGTGGAACAACGAAAAGGAAAGGGTGGACAATCAAGCCAAGAAGAAGACGAGAAGTGTGTGGGATTTTTTCCTTGCACAAAGACAAAATTGGTTGAACCCAAAGTACGATCCTGAAATCGACGATCGTAAACCTTACAAAGAAAGGCTCATATTTCCCGAGAAGGACAAGGTCAGATGGTGGGCATCAGTGTTTAATCGACCGGACGCCGATATGAATGGTGTTGGTCCTGGACCTGTGTTGACAGAAGCGGAAATCGAGAAGCCGGCCATTGTGGCCGTGGAAAGCGCGGACAAGAAAGTCACGATTGATGCAGACACAACTGCTTCTTCGGGCAGTACGGGATCTTCAACAGGCGAGGGTTTGACTGGCACTGTTACAGACCTCCCGGAGCGGTCGTCAAGGTCTGTTGTCGCTGCAAAACAGATCGAGGACTCTGCAGCACTTCCCGCCGCTGTTGAAGGGCAATCCGAAGATTCCACATCAGCCCCAGCCCCAGCTTTTTCAAGCGAGCCAGAGGCAGGCAGTGATCCACTCGGCGCCGGTACACACTTCGGCTCCAGCGTAAATGAAGGGCTGTGGACTGAAGTGAAGCGATCAAAACAGACGAACGGCTTTACAAAAGGCGTGGGCGGCAGAGGAGTTAATGGATGGTCGAGGACATCAAAAGAGAACGATGACTTGGGGACGGAGATGCATTGTCTCCCGTAGCGGATGTTTTGAAAAGGTCGGGTGGATTCCGGTGGGGGTCATGAGCATGATTATGATTGCATTTGTTGTAGGATTACACTGGTTGATTTGACATGTTTCTGGGCTTCTTGTGTTTAGCGGGGGTAGAAAAGCGTGATGACTAGCTGGATGGGTGAGGAATGATAAGATATTGCATTTCTCGGTGCTCTTTGGGTTTGAGATAGTGTTTTGACGTGGCGAGAGGAATGTTGGGGAATATCAAGTTTATCTTCTGGAAAGCAATGGCATGGTGGAAGTGAACTCACTATTGCCTTTCTAGTGTTTGAAAAGAGAGAAACTCGCGCGCTGTGGATTCTGACTGATTCTCGAACAACTTCGTGCGGTGAAATCGTTGTCCAATTTTCCATCTTGCCAATCGACACGTCAATTAGGTATGGCCTATTCTTTCATGTTGTCGATCCTTTCTACTCGCCTCTCGCCTCTCCTCCCTCTGTTCAGATCATGTTTGTTCTGGTCATCTCTTCCCCTCAACTCCGCAAACTCAGCCATCCCATCCTGCAATTCTGATCCGCATTCAATTCTCCGACCAAGTCCAACGTTCGATGCAAAGACGAAAGAGATTAAACGACTTCTACAAGAACGTCAGGCGAGTAAAGCGGGACCATCTTTATCCCAAAGAATAGCTCGAAACATCAATGCACAACACTCCGGAGCCGTTCGAGGACGAGGATTATGATCCAAAGGGAGAGGCGGAGGCGAAGAAAGGTAGTAGTCGTGACTCCACCTGTGGAATTCCATTTATGCGAAGGGTATGAGGAATCAGGAATTCGGACTTGTAGATTTCGAGGTAGTAGCGAATGTATGTACGTAATGAGACCTGTTCAGCACAAAGATTCAAGCCGACCAAGTCAATTTGACGAACACGTTCTTCTTGGAAACAAAAGAGGGCCTCGATTGAAAGTGAGGGTTTGAGCTTCCATCGGGCGTGACAAAGGATGTTCCTGAAAGGGGGATGGGGATGGGGATGGGGATGGGGATGGGGATGGGCATGGGGATAGGATTGTGGAAAGTGTGAGGGTCAATCGTAAACAGCATGATGGGGGTCATTGATAAAGAGACTGAAGGCGGTCTTATCCTAATGCAGTGATGATACAGCAACATGATGGATAGTCGGGCTGCCATGGTGAGGGTGAAGGGCGCCATGATACCTAAGGCTCTGTGGGGGGAGTCCACAAGTGCTGGCAATGCTCATGACAAGAGCAGTAACAAGATCAAGAAGTCGTGATGATAGAGGTGTCGTGATGATAGTTGGGGATACAATATCATGATGTGATGAGGAAATGATGTGGAGAGAAAATTCTCAAACTTGAAGCTGACCTCGGAGTCTGTTGCGAGCCGAATTTGTTGCCAAGCCAGGGTTCCCCCGTTCGAAACTTCGCCAGACCTTAGAACTACAAGTACAACTTCTCCTCATCTCTGAATATCAACACGTCGTCTTGCATATCTCGACGGAAAAGTGACCAGCTCACGAATACTTCTTCCTGTTCTCCGCGACCCGGATACAGGGCGACAATCACTCATCTCTTGGACTCTCGCGTCTGCCTCCTACACACACCTTCCACCATCTCCGAGTCTGTCGCATAAACCACCTTCACACAGATTCCCTCACCATGGCGCAACAGCCAGATGTCCAAGCCATATTGGCTGCGCTTCAAGGTACTCCAAACCACCACGGTGCATATCTATTGCCCGCTGCTTCTAACATGTTCACTCCAGCGTCCCAAAACAATGCCGGAACTCCCACCCAACAGTACCAGCAGCCACCACCGGGTATGCCACAGCCGTACCAACAGCAGCCTCCCCAGGCGTACGGTCTTCCTCAACCCACAGCATCTGGAAGTGTCGACTTGAGCGCAATTCGCCCTGTCAGCACCGGCAATGTCAATTTTCAAGATGCGCTTTCCAAAGCGAGAAACTTTGCTGCAGACAAGGGGATCTCATATGACCCGCGACAGGCTAACAATGGTATTGGCAACCATGCGACTTTGATTGAACCATCACATCTAACCCTCGCTTCAGGTCCTCCTCGCCAGGATCCACGACTAGCAGGACGCCCTCCACAACAACAAGCATACCATTCAGAACGTTCGCGCACTCCTCCTCGACGGGACGACTTCCGTAACAATAACCCATACCGTGACGAGCGACGCGACGATTCTCGACGAAACAACGGCTACAATCGTGAGCGATCTCGATCCCCTCCCAGGGGCGGCGCGCGCGGTGGAACATTCTCGCCACTTCAGCAACGCGACCGTGCGGCCTACCAGAGCGGCGGAAGTGGCGGTCAGAGAGATGACGATAACCAAGAGACAATCATGGTTGAATCCTCTCTCGTTGGTTTAGTCATTGGTCGACAGGGTGAAAATTTGCGACGCATAGAATCTGAATCTGGCACGCGAATTCAATTCATCACTGGGCCCACCGAATCAGGCCCTCAGCGACAATGCAGAATCACCGGGCCACCACGCGCTCGGATGGACGCGAAGAAGGAGGTCTACCGAATCATCGACGAGAACGGCGGAAACGCGCCCAAAGATTTTGGACCTCCAGGCGGTGCCCGTGGCGGGTCTAGTAATGGTGGCTCGCAAGCTGGCGCAAGAGGAGTACGGAGCACCTCAAATCAGCCCCAGCTACGCGAAGGCGAGAACAGCATTCAGATTATGGTGCCTGACCGCACAGTTGGTCTCATCATCGGCCGTGGAGGAGAAACGATCAGAGATCTGCAGGAGCGAAGTGGCTGCCACATCAACATTGTCGGCGAAAACAAGAGCATCAACGGCCTGCGGCCGGTGAACTTGATTGGCAACCAGCAAGCCGCATCAAAAGCGAAGGAACTAATACTCGAGATTGTTGAAAGTGACACTAGGAGCCAGGAAGCTGGCGGCGCTGCTGCGGCCAGTGCACCGGCAGGCCGTCCTCAACAACAAGATCGTCGTCAACAGCATGACAGCATGGATGGCAAAGTTACCGAGACCCTTATGGTCCCATCCGATTCAGTTGGTATGATTATCGGCAAGGGTGGCGAGACCATCAAGTCAATGCAAGCCGAGACTGGCTGCAAAATCAACGTTCAACAGGCTTCAGGCCGCGACGTCGAGAGACCAATTGACCTTGTTGGAAGCGCGCAAGCCATTGAGGCTGCTAAGCAAGCTATCTGGGAGAAGGTAAATCAAGTTGTAAGTCATCCAAATCCTTTATTGACGAACACTTTCTCACTAATCCAGGCGCAGAAGGATAAGAACAATGGCGGCGGAGGTGGCCGTGGAGGCAATCGTGATGACCGCCATGATCGCAATGACCAGTATGGCGGAGGTGCCCAATACTCACAACAGCAAGCCCAATCTTGGGGTCAACAGCCAGCCCAGGGCATGCCCCCACAAGTGGGTGCTCCTGCAGCTCAGGCTGGTGGTGAGGACCCATACGCCCAGTACGGTGGTTATCAAAACTACGTGATGCTTTGGATGGCCGCTGCTCAGCAGCAAGGTCTTGGGGGACAAGGCCAAGCTCCCGGCGGTCCTCCTGGAGCATAGTCGGTGCCTGTGATCACTGCCGTGACGTGATGCGCCAAAGTCCCGGATTCGACCTTATGCTTGCCTGGTGCTTCTTTGCTCGCATGCTTGACGATGTTGATGATGATCCTTCTCCACCGTATCACGTTGACCGGGTGACTTGACCTGACTCTCGCTGCTCCCGATTTGCGACCCTGCTTTCATATTCGACAAGATTTCTCACACTCCCATCATGGCTGCTACGACGGATGACTTGACATGCATTGAAAGTATGCGGTGCACTGCTTGACCTCGACTCTTTCTTCGACTCTCCCAGTATATCTTCTCAGCGGCAACCGAACTATACCCCTTCTGGACACGTAGACTGGTGATGCATCTCTGTTTGACTATGATGGCGCTATTCTTCGACTACTTGTTGGTTTGCATGGTGCGATTCGATTATCATCTTCATCTTTTGATCGGTGCGGCTTTCGAATTGAACCTTCCTCCACGACTTTGAGATCTCACTTGCGGGATGCATAATTTTGACAAACTTTGGCACTTCTTCCCGACCTTTGCCTAGCTTTGGGAACCTTTGTTCCGTCCTGCAACAAACGGTATTGCGTTTTTGCGTCTTTGCGTTTGTGCGCCTCGATACAATTCGATTATTGGTCTTAGTCGCCCTGAAAAGTATGATTGGTGTTGGGCAGCCAGTCTCTGGATTTCCCTTGCTTTCAGGCCGGCTTTGTTTTCCGTAGTATCAGCCTATGTATTATACTCCACCAGGAAGAATAAGATGCACTTTGAATCATTCTCCTTTCGCGCTCAGTCACCTACACTTTGGTTGGAGGCAAAGGTTTGATCGGAAGGGTCCAAAGAAGTTATGACATCAACATGATCGATCTGCACTTCCTTTACAACCCCATCAATTCCATCTCCCCAATGGATCCAATAACAAACCCTCATACCCTCAATCCTTCTTTTTTCTCCGTCTCGAAATCGACAATCCACTCGCATTACTTACTGCGTTGAGATTTTCGGCTTTCGAAATGGCGAATCCAACACAATCCGCTATCATTTGGCCTGAGAAATTCCTACCAGGGACGACGGATAATCATGTTACTAATGAGGTTATTGTCAAAGGCATGTCATCATCTTTGTTTGTTTGGGACGGGAGATGGAGATGGATTGTGTTCTGTTTAAATGTTTAGAGGAGAAGATGAGTTTGAACGATCATGGAAATGATTACCCTTGGCGGAGGCATTTGGCCCTGGGATTGCGAATCGTGAATTGTATATTTTAGATTGAGTGGGGTGACTTGGGAATTTGGGTTCTTTGCTACCTAGTACAAGTACCGAAAGGCGGTTGGCAACGGCGTTGGTGGTTGATTCTCATTGCAAGCACGGTTGGGGATATTTGCTTGAGAAAGAAAGAAAGCAGATTGGACTAGGAAACGATGATTGCTGACAAAGGAACTTACAGGATTAAAAGCCTCGCAGATCTGGGAATATCTCAGCGATTGCTCGAAATGGGAGAGCTACTATAACAACGTTTCCGACATCACGCCGCCAGAGAATGGACCGAAACTGAAAAAAGGGGATGTGTTTAAGTTCAGTACTTTTGGTTCGTATTTACTACTTTATTCTTAAGCCCTTTCCCATCAAAGGGAGCCTTGTTGCTGAATGGAGATACATGATGATATTCAAAAAGACAGATTTGCTGATCAAATTATGTCAGGGTTCCCGGTCCTGACTTGTCCGGTGGAGGAGTATCAAGAGCCCTCTGGCAAAGTCGGCGGCTCACCAGGTCGAATTGCCTGGTCCGCCGAACTCGACGGCAAACCAGACGAAAAGGTATCCGTCTACCACGCATGGCTAGTTGAAGATCTCGAAGGCGGAAGAGTCAGGATCTTGACGCAGGAAAGTCAGAATGGTAAACCGGCTGCTCAGTTGGCGGAGGCGAAACCGAATAAAATGGTACTGGGACATCAGGATTGGTGTGATGGATTAATTAGAGCTGCGAGAGGAGAGAGTACGAAGGAGACGAATTTGAAGGCGGCGGGGTTGGGTGCCTATCCCAAGGATAAGTGATGGATGCTACCAATGGAGAAGAAAGCACCCAGTCAGATGCAATTCAAAGATCAACATGTGAGCAACAAGGACATGCAAAGCTGAGCAGCTTTTATGCCGCCAATGCCACGCTCGCCATCAAAAAGACCAAACTAAACCCGTGTCCAGGGATATGCCCAACCGCTAGAACACCATTCTATGAACACCCCAATTGACGCCAGAATGAGCCTTACCATCTAGGTCTAATCAGACATTACTATCCACCCAGCACCACCAAACAAGGTCAACAAGACGATTATTGTAAGGATCGCAGCCCCAGCTTTGTCGCCATTATCGATCGTGTCGTACTTCGTTGCACTATCATCCGTCCCACTACCCGCAGCATTATTACCCACACTCGTCCCACCCGTCGAGTTCGTCACGGGTCCAGACGCGGAATCAACAAGTAAACCTTGGAAAACTTCCAGAGCAGCCATCTGTTCGCCAACTCCCATGGACCCATCGTTTGTTCCCGTGGTCCATTGCAATCCACACTGGTTTTGGTCCGTTCCTGCCGTACACGTCTTTGCCGCCGCGGTTGCCGAAGCAGATAGAAGCTCCAAGATTGTCGCTTTGGTGAAAGGGGCAACCTTGGCCGTTGCAGCTAACCAGCGAGAGAAATGCGCTTTGAATGATTTCTGATCGACATCGCATTTCCCGTTTGCTTCGCAAGCTACTTCGCTCATTATTTTTTGGTCATCCGGGAAGAACACAGAAGTGTTATTCAGGATTCCGTTGACCCTAGTTTGCCATTTGGTCGTCGTGGCCGTCGCCTCGTCAGTTGCGTTCGATTCTGCGTTAGCTGCGGACACATTCCACATCATGGCGGCACCGTAGAGATAAATACCGGAGTTGTAAGTCCATTGAATGTGATCGACTTCAGTACAGTTGAGTGTGTCGTCGGATCCATCGTAGACGCGGTATTGATCCATCAAGCCGACTGTGCTTATCCAGTCCCAGGTCTTTTCTGCCCAGTCTAGATATGTTTGGTTGCCTGTGTAGCGGCCGAGGCGAGCAGCTAGATTGAAAAATGCGCCGTTGGAAATTGAGTTTTTGTAATCATATCTGGCAAATGGTCAGCACAACTCCTAAAAGATGGATAAGAAGTTCAGTTGGAGACTCAGAAGATGTTAGGCCTGTGCCATAGCCTCACAAAATTTCGGACATACCCGCTGTTAAAGGTGAATATTTGCCATCGTAATCCTCCTCCACAAGTGCTGGCATCCCACCGTGGCGCCTGAGTATTGAATACAGCTTGAGCTAAAGCCAACCACTGCGGTGAGCTTGAATCGGGATTCGGGAAATTGGATTCGGCCGCCGACATGGCGGTAAGAGCCCAGAAACCCTGATCATCATTTCCTAGACTTTTGGATTGATTTGCTGGCATGAAGTTGGCGTCGGCTCCAACCTGGTGTCCTCGTAAGCTTGGTTCGTTGGCAACGTCGAGCGAGTAGATGTAGTACTTGATGTTGTATGCCTGCTGAAGTAATTGTATTGTACGTCGTGTCACCCGTGTAATGCCAATAGTCGATTAATGCATTGAAAAAAGCTCCTGCTTCCCACCCTTTTCTATTGTCAGTAGCTGTCTTCATACGGGGCAACAGAAGCCAACAAACAATAATATGGCGACGGTAAATTGCCTGGAACATCACCGGTATTATTTCCTGTGTAATATTGGACCATTCCCCATGCTGCCGTGGATGCGGCGCTCTTGATCGAATCTGTCGCGAATTAACCAGAGATTTTTCAGATCAACAGGCGAGACAGAATACCAGAACTTGTGGTGTCCAGGGTAATTGCTGATTGGACGGGCAGAATGAAAGCGAGAGTCTGTATCAATGCACATGGTGAAAGCTTCATAGTAAAAGTGGTATGGAGATGATTGAATTGCTGAGAAGATGCATGGTCATGCCTCCTCCCCCTTGGAATCAAGAGATTGGATGGACAATGACCGTGACGCGGTCGGAGGCAGTGGTCCAGTATTGAGGACTACTCGGAGTAAGGCGTATTACAGGGACTACTCGGAGTAAGTTTGCTTACGGACTCCTCAAGCGTTTGCTTACGGACAGAGCCGCAAGACGGTCATGCCTTGAAGGGATATAAGAGGTTCCATCTTCATGGTTCCCTTCTTCAATCTTTCCATTTCCGTTTCCATTCCCTTCACACTCACACTCACACTCACTCTCACGAAGCCATCGTCTCCCGATGACGCATGAACCCTCGACATGTCCCCTGACAATGCGATATGCCGCCGTCGCATCCCGCGACCCATACGCCACCCGGATCTCTCTGCCATTCACATCCACCCAGTACGCCTTGGTTGGAGCCGGCTTCGGGGTATCGATCCGGCTTCGAGGTATCAGTCCGACTTCGAGGTATCAATCCGACTTCGAGGTATCAATCCGACTTCGAGGTATCAATCCGACTTCGAGCTCTCAATCCGACTTCGAGGTATCAATCCGACTTCGAGGTATCAGTCCGACTTCGAGGTCTCAATCCGACCCCTTTTGTGCTTACCAGGACGCGCAATCAGATGCCCAATAACCTAGCTGTACGATTCATCTTTGTTCAAACCTATTCGCGCTCGTTAAATCGCCACAAGGTCCATCTTCAGAAGACGATTTATATCGGAAGTGTAAATCCGAATCATTGTCACGCCAGATACCCAATCATTCCGAAATAGTGGACGGTCTTTGCACCGAAGGATTATAAAAAGAGGACCACTGATGTATGGGTGAAGTATCTAAACGAGTCTGCATCACGTGAAAGGTTATACCTTGCTCTTGGCGACCCGGCCACCTCCGAAAAGCGTCCAACGCGCCGTGCCCCGCAATAAAAAGCATGGCTCGCGGCCCGTGGCGATTCCCTTTCTTGATCCAATCTCTGAATCGCGATTTGAAGAGCGGCAGGTGATAGGGTGTTGGGCTCTCTGCTCGTGAGATGCTAAGATACATTATCAACTCCCACTATCCCGATCAATCAATCAATCAGTCAATCAATCCTCTTTTTAACTTCACCCATAGACGATTCCATCTCCCTCGTCCTCTCATCTCTCATCTCTCATCTCTCATCTCTCATCTCTCATCTCTCATCTCTCATCTCTCCTCACTTCTGTTTGTTTGCTTCCACTTCGCACAGCTAGGAAGCCTCCAAGGCGCGTTGTCAAGGTTTGCTATTTGAATCTCCAAGTTCGCGTTGAGGGGTACATATGCGCGGCGAGCCCCCTTACATTTGATAACCACCGAATTTGGCCTTTATATGAGAGTCTGCCATCATGGCTCCCGGTCTCGTCGCTGAGCCTGCTGTCGACAGAGAAAGCATAAAGAGTTTGGCTTCTATTACGGGCGATTACGATGATACTTTACGCTTCTATTTGAATGGCACCAAGGTTGTGCTGGATACTGCCGACCCCGAGGTCACGCTTCTAGAATATTTAAGAGGCATTGGACTCACGGGAACGAAATTGGGATGCGCTGAGGGTGGATGTGGTGCTTGCACAGTTGTACGTCCTTGATGTCTCTATGTAATCCCTCATTCATGTATCAAGCTTACATGCAAAAGGTCATATCTCAATTCAACCCAACAACAAAACAAATTTATCACGCGTCCGTCAATGCCTGTCTTGCACCGCTAGTAAGCGTGGATGGCAAGCATGTCATTACAGTGGAAGGGATTGGCAATGTGACTCGACCACATCCGGCACAAGAGCGAATTGCAAAGAGCAACGGAAGTCAATGTGGTTTCTGCACTCCTGGAATTGTGATGGTGAGACCTTACATACAAGCCAGACTCTTGGAGCATCTCTAATGAGTATCGCAGAGCTTGTATGCATTATTACGAAACAACTCAGCTCCATCAGAACACGACGTAGAAGAAGCCTTCGATGGCAACCTTTGCCGTTGTACCGGATATCGGCCAATTCTTGATGCAGCTCAGACTTTCAGTGTTAAGACTGGCTGCGCGAAAGCAACTGCAAATGGTGGAGGTGGATGCTGCATGGAGAAGGGCGCAGATGGCGGATCCTGCAAGAAAGGCGACGGCGACCTATCAAAGGACATCAAACAATTCACGCCTCCAGGATTCATTGAATACAAACCCGACACTGAACTCATTTTCCCTTCGGCACTGAGGAAACACGAGTTTAAGCCATTGGCTTTCGGAAACAAGAGGAAGAAGTGGTTCAGACCTGTCACCCTTCAACAGTTGCTTGAGATCAAAAGTGTTTACCCTTCGGCTAAGATCATTGGCGGAAGCACTGAGACACAGATTGAGGTCAAGTTCAAGGCCATGCAATACACCGCATCTGTGTTTGTCGGAGACATCCCAGAGCTGAGGCAGTTCACCATGGAAGAGGACTACGTAGAAGTTGGAGGTAATGTCATTCTCACCGACCTCGAAGAGATCTCTAAGAAGGCTGTTGAACACTATGGCAAGGTCAAGGGTCAACCTTTCGCCGCTATCCTCAAGCAACTTCACTACTTCGCTGGTCGCCAGATTCGAAACGTTGGCACTCCAGCTGGTAATCTTGCTACTGCTTCTCCTATTTCAGATCTAAACCCAATCTTCGTCGCAACCAACTCAGTCCTCATCGCCAAGTCATTGGACAAGACTGTCGAGCTTCCCATGGCGGAGTTCTTCAAAGGATACCGAGTCACAACACTACCTCCTGATGCGATCATCGCCAGTATTCGTATTCCTGTCGCCCAAGATAAGGGCGAATTCATACGCGCATTCAAACAGGCCAAGCGGAAGGATGATGACATCGCCATCGTGAACTCTGCCCTTCGAGTCAAACTTTCCGACGACCATGTTGTAGAAAATTGCAACTTGGTGTTCGGTGGCATGGCACCCACAACCATCAACGCGAAGAATGCAGTCGAGTTCTTGGTAGGAAAGAATTTTGCAGACCTGAATACGCTCGAGGGTGTCATGGGTGCCCTCGAGAAAGACTTTGATCTTCGATTTGGTGTCCCTGGAGGCATGGCCACTTATCGGAAGTCTCTTGCAATGAGCTTCTTCTACAAGTTTTTCCACGAAGTACTTTCTCTAATAGGCACTGAGACCGAGGTTGACAGGCAGGCTGTTGGCGAGATTGAGCGTATGATCTCTTATGGCAAAAAGGACCACCAATCTTCGGTCGCTTATGAGCAGAAAATCCTTGGGAAAGAGAGGCCACATGTTGCTGCATTAAAGCAGTGCACAGGTGAAGCCCAGTACACAGACGATATTCCCTGCCAGAAGAATGAGCTCGTAGGTTGTCTTCTCCTGTCAACGAAACCTCACGCGAAGCTTCTTTCCGTCGACGTTGCTGCCGCGCTGGATCTGCCTGGCGTCGTTGACTTCATCAGTCACACTGATCTTCCAAATCCCGAAGCCAACTGGTGGGGCGCACCGAATTGCGATGAGACCTTTTTCGCCGTTGACGAAGTGTTCACTGTTGGACAGCCCATTGGTATGATCCTCGCAGACTCTGCCAAACATGCCGAAGCTGGTATGAGGGCCATCAAAGTTGAATACGAAGATCTTCCTGCTGTTTTCACCATCGAGGAAGCCATCGAGAAAGAGAGTTATTTTGAGCACTTCCGATACATCAACAAAGGCGATGCCGAGAAAGCTTTCGCGGAATCTGATCATGTTTTCACTGGCGTCGTACGAATGGGCGGTCAAGAGCATTTCTATCTTGAGACTAATGCTTGCGTTGCTATCCCAAAACCGGAGGACGGCGAGATGGAAATCTTCAGCTGCACCCAGAATCCTTCGGAAACGTGAGTTGATTTCTTCACTCATGCGAGCTCTACTAACACCGTCACAGACAAACTTACGTTGCTCAAGTGTGCGGCGTATCAGCCAACAAGATCGTCAGCAAGGTCAAAAGACTAGGTGGTGGCTTCGGAGGAAAGGAGACACGATCGATACAGCTCGCTGGAATCGTTGCTGCAGCAGCCAAGAAAACTCGGAGACCTGTACGATGCATGCTCAACCGTGATGAAGATATTGCCACCTCAGGCCAGCGACACGCCTTCATGTTTAGATGGAAAGTTGGTGTCAACAAAGATGGAAAGCTCCAGGCTCTTGACGCAGATGTCTTCGCCAACGCCGGTTGGACTCAGGATCTCAGCGCCGCCGTCGTCGATCGTGCACTCTCCCACTCCGATGGTGTCTACATGATCCCCAACGTCCACGTTCGTGGCCGCCTAGCGAAGACCAACACCGTATCGAACACCGCTTTTCGAGGCTTCGGTGGACCACAAGGTCTTTTCCTCGCCGAAACGTACATCGAAGAAGTCGCCGACCACCTCAACATCCCCGCTGAACGCATGCGCGAAATCAACATGTACAAGCCTGGAGAACAGACCCATTTCAATCAGGAACTTAAAGACTTTTACGTGCCACTTATGTACAAACAAGTCATGGAAGAATCGAACTACGCCGAACGTCGCCTCAAAGTCGACGAGTTCAACAAGGCACAAAAATGGAACAAACGTGGTCTCGCAATTGTTCCGACCAAATTCGGTATCTCCTTCACAGCACTTTTCCTCAACCAAGCAGGGGCCCTCGTCCACATCTACCACGACGGCTCCATCCTCCTCGCTCATGGCGGCACAGAAATGGGCCAAGGCCTTCACACAAAAATGTGCATGATCGCCGCTGAGGCTTTGAAAGTCCCCCAGGAAAGCGTCTTTATCTCCGAAACAGCAACAAATACCGTCGCCAACACATCCTCAACCGCTGCCTCTGCCTCCTCAGATCTGAACGGCTACGCTATCTGGAACGCCTGCGAACAACTCAACGAACGACTCGCTCCCTACCGCGAGAAACTCGGCCCAGATGCCCCAATGTCCAAATTAGCACACGCAGCATACTTCGACCGCGTCAACCTCTCTGCCCAAGGTTTCTACAAAACCCCCGACATCGGCTACGTCTGGGGCCCAAATACCGGGCAGATGTTCTTCTACTTCACACAAGGCGTCACAGCCGCCGAAGTCGAAATCGACACACTCACTGGAGATTGGACCTGTCTCCGCGCCGATATTAAAATGGACGTCGGTCGCTCCATCAACCCCGCAATAGACTATGGCCAAATCGAAGGCGCATTCATCCAAGGTCAAGGCCTCTTCACAACAGAAGAAATGCTCTGGCATCGTCAATCCGGCTCCATCTTCACGAAAGGTCCTGGTGCCTATAAAATCCCTGGGTTCAGAGATATCCCCCAGGAATTTAATGTCAGTCTCTTGAAAGATGTTACGTGGGAGAATTTGAGAACGATTCAGAGGAGCAGGGGTGTGGGGGAACCACCGCTTTTTATGGGAAGTGCTGTTTTTTTTGCTATTAGGGATGCGTTGAAAGCGGCGAGGAGAGAGTGGGGTGAAGAGTCTGTGTTGAGGCTTTGGAGTCCAGCGACTGTGGAGAGGATTCGGACGAGTTGTGCTGATCCTATTGTCAAGAGGGCGATGGTTGAGCCGAGGGACGGGGAGAAGAGTTTTTTCATGACGATTTAACGTAACGTGGTTTGCTGCTGCTGCTGCTGCTGCTGCTGATGATGATGATGATGATGATAAGCAATGCACCAACTCGGCCTTAAGTCAAAAGACAGCCATCGCAAGGGATAGGTCATGGAGAGGCGATCACGATGTAAAGAATGTATATACAGTACGGCCGCAATGTGTTTAGTAGCGTTTTGTCTGGGTGATAAGTGAGCTTTCGTTTTATACGCTTATTCACGCAAAATGTGTGGTCTATATAAAAAATACATGAACTTTTACTCGGCAAAAGTCCATGTCTACTCCACTCAATTTCTGGAGGTTATTGTTTTGTTGGAATGAAAATCGACCTGGAGAAGAGGGTTAAAAGATGTAGATATGAGATGCTGGAACTACTTGTCTCTTATCCAGACTTCAACAAGAAGTAAAATGAAAGTTCTCAAAGTCCTGACATCATTGTTGGACCAGAGGAAGTCTCACCCAGGGCGGAGATATCTATAATGATTGATAATTTCTTCTAGTCCAGATTCTACTGTCTTTCAGGATCACTCCAACGAAGAAAACAACAACAACAACAACAAAACAATGATTGAAAGTGTGATCCATTAAGCCAAGAACGACATCCAACTTCTACCCAATGAGTGACTTCATCGCTACTCCTTCGTCGTCTCCTTTTCTGCTCCTGGTTAGTCCCACTCCTAAAAATCCAAACGTCCTCCCAATCTATTCCGTCTTGTCTGATTATAAACAATGTATCCCCTGATTCTTCTTATTAACGATAGTATCGTAATCTCCCACACCGTGAAAAGCACACAATTCCAACGTCGATAATACCATTCCAACAGCCAGAGAAGCGAGGACGATGCAAATCGTCATCATAATAGGGAAGATTTTGATAGCGAAGAGTTGGCGTTTTTGAATGCCGAGTGTAGTCTGATTCTCTGTGTTTGCCGCTCTTCTTTATAGAATTGGCAGGATGAGATAGAGAGCCATTTAAAAAGGACGGGGTAATGTTCAAGTCTTGCAAACAATGTTCAAGAAGCGTGTTCGCTGCGGGGTGATGTTGGTCGTCTGGCCGTATTATTGGAACGATTCGGACTGACACTAAGTTTTGATGGCACTCTCGCAAGGATTCGGTAGCATGAGAGATGCTGCCAACGTGACACGATACCAGAGGCTCCCGAAGTCCACACGATCTCCTTCTCCGTACCCAAATGATTGTGCGTGCTTCTCATGTCCAAATCGGCTGCGTTGACTCCTGCGTCGGTTCCTGAAGGCGAGGCTGCATATTCTCTAGGCTCTAGTTTAATCCAGAACCACAACCACTTCACTTCGTAAGTATAGCCGTTATGAACTTTGCTGCCTCGAACCCATTGAATGTAGCGTCGAATTCTCATAAAGACGTAGGCAAGGATGAGTGTGGAGATTGTCGCGCCGAAAAATGCGAGGATGATTGGGTATAGTTTTTGCATGGTGCGAAGGTTTCGTGGCTGGCACTGCTGTTGATGATGAACAGAAGTTTCCTTGCGGAGGTTATGAAGTCAGTGGGATTGCAAGTTGGGATGCCGGTAGAGATTTGCAGCTAAGATCTATGTGGGTTGTAGACGGTGTTAGCCTCGAGATTAATGTTGAAGGAGTCAAATGAAGGAGTCAAATATATCAGCTGCAATTCGACATTTCAGAAGGAACCCGCGTTGCGAAAAATATGAGAACCTCCTTCCGCTCATTTCTCGCACGATCTGGACGACGATGTCGACTGCCGAAGCTGCGCGCGACTGGCTTTCAAATCCTACCTGTCAATAACACCGTGAATAGCTCAAAGACAGATGAACAAAAATTGATCGTTAGTTGTTGACTATTACTGCCTCATTGTGTGACCGAATGTAAAACCTTTCCTCTCTCCTTCAGCATATCCATCAGAATTTCTGTGTCCACATCCATGGGTTCAGGCGCATCTCTCGTTTGCACCCCACGCGGTCCAACCTCGAAGATCTGACCTGATCTTGCGTCCTCGCCCAGCAAAGAGTTAAAAATATCAAGTAGACTCTGCATCGGCGTCAATAAATCCTTAACCTCGCATTTGTCGTAAAAATCGGAGGAGCTGATGGCGGTCTTGACCACATTCGGGCAGATGGCGTTGAGTGTGATTCCTTCGGCAGGGAGATGCGCACCGTATGACCGCACGAAACCTGTGACGCCGCTTGGAGATGCTGTTAGAGTGGAGGTGGGAAGTGGGAGAGAACTGCCGTACTATTTTGCAGCGGTGTAGATTGGAAGAGTCGGAACTGCATAAAATCCACAGACTGAAGAAACGCAAAATATCTTCCCTCTGAAGCCTTGTTCATTCAATTCCTGACGACGAAAATGCTGTATAGCGAGGGAGCACGTGTTGAGGACGGCTTTCAGATCTATGTCGAGCGTCTTGGCAACCAGCTCAGCTGTTGAATGCTCGTCTCGTTTTGCAGATAGCTTACACTCAGATCCGGTGCTTCCCAGCCATGCGATTTAGGGTTGTTGGTCATCCATTTCCGTTCTCCGATGCCTGCAATAGGATATACGTAATCGATCTTTCCAAAGGCGGCAATCGCCTGGTCAAATGCTTTGACTAACTCATTCCAGTCTGATACATCGACGTGAGCAAAGGCAGCTTGTGCTTTTCCTGCCTCGTTCAGCTTGTCGGCAAAGACCTCTGCTGCTACGGTGTTATAATCGGCGATATACACGTTGACGCTTGGTGTCGTGTCAGTTGGATCGTGGTTCAACCGTGTCAAAGTGGCCATCACCCTTTTTCAAAGAGCATCTGGGCCACAGCTTTGCCGATGCCGCTCGCTCCTCCAGTGATGAAAGCTGATTTGCCGGCTTCGGACATGATTGCTACAGTTTTTATTTGCTGGGTGGGAAAAGGAATGAAAATTGAGAGAGATAGGGAAGGATGAAGGGTGTAGAGTTATCTTATAGATTAGACGCTCCATTGTGGGTCTTCTCGTGACCTTGATACTATTCCTCTTTGGGCTAGTAGTGAGGAATCCAGTCTAGTAGTGATGAATCCAGTCTAGTAGTGATGAATCCAGTCTAGTCGTGATGAATCCAATCTAGTAGTAATGAATCCAGTCTAGTAGTAATAAATGTAGTCTAGTAGTGATGAATCTAGTCTAATAGTAATAAATCTAGTCTTATAGTAATAAATCTAGTCTTATAGTAATAAATCTAGTCTAGCAGTAACGAATCCAGTCTCGATGATATAGATGCCATTGAGGTTGAGGATAAGAATATAAAGGTTGGAAAGGGACAGAACAGGTATCGTGGTACCTCGCAAGGCCCCCGCTAGGCAACGGATGTCTTGGCTGTTTGGATTCACGTCATCGCTGCCACATGTCGGCTGAGTTGTTGTCAGTGTCAGCTATGATATAATCGGATCTCGACTTGCAAATGAGGCCATCACCGAATTAACATGTCTGCCAAATCTCTCTCCCCGCAGCAGGCCCATGCCCTTTTCGACGTCCTCACCCACTACGAGACCCACGACGAGATCCAACGCTTCAAATACCCAGATGCAATAGAAAACTATGGTCCGCCCTTCCAGAACCCAGGTGGATCGCCCTCCGATTCTCCCATCCTCCAGACCCTACTGCAACGATTTGTGCTACAACTCCCGGGATTGAAAGATGTCAAGCCAGAGTTCTGGCAGAAGCGAATACAGTCCATTATTAGGCAGCTGGGAGACGCAGAGCTGTCAGAATCCTACGACAAGGGCACCCTAGGTTCAAGGAGAACTCTAGCAACAGCCATTTCCACGCTCATTGAACACCCGGCAAGAGGTGTACTTGGAGGTTTGCCAAAGAAGCAAAAACACAAGGAGGACTCGGAAGAATATGATATCTCAGATCCAGACGATCTCATCGAGGCCTGGGATGATTTTCTACAAGAGCTGATATATGGAAATCTTATGGATGAGCTATTCAAGAGAGTCTCGGAGACAGACAAGCTGGAGGAGCAAAGGAATTTGGTCAAATGTGCACACGAATATATTCTCGTCAAGTGAGTATGCTGCCATTGGGCGAGACACCAAAACTAAACTGAATATTTAGTCTCGCCACCTTCCTCCACTACATTATGGTGCTCTCGCCAGACGGCCCCTACCTCACTCGGGTCGTTGAGAACGTCCACAAATTGGTCCCATATAGTCTAATGCGCCCGTCTTTGAGAGTTGGAAACGCCGCGACAATGATAAATGGCATGGTGAAGCTGTTACTTACCAAGCTGTCAGTCAACAGTGTCACAAGCTGGTTCGGCTTAACGAATCCGTCGGATGCCGGCATGAACCTGATGCAACAGGTCGTTTCTACCGTCATTGGCTGGGACATTGCCGAGTTGAAAAAACAGACATCAACGGCAGAGAAGAACAAGGACGCACCAAGCAAGGAACATCTCAACAGCATCAGGGACCATATGAAATCTACAAGAGATGAACGGGAAAAGAGACGAGCTGAAAGCGAGAAGGAGAGCAAGTCCATCGCGCAAGCCATTTTCGACAGCTCGCACGTCACTGCCAGCCTATCTGAGAAGCAACACGATCAAGCCATGGACTATCTCTCAATACAGCTCTCAATTCGAGACCGTGAGCAGCTGCTGGCCGTCTTTTGTAATATGCAGCCAGACCTGTTGACTCAATCAATTCGAGATGGCATCTCAGCCTACGATCCTGTTATTCGCAGCCTTCACCAGGCCGTCGATCTTAGCGGCACCCTCACGGATCTCGAGAACTTCCTGACCGATTTCGTCAAAGTCTCAAAGGGATCCAGCAGACCCGTCTCGAGATCAAGCGTTGACAGTAAGAGCAGCAAGAGTAGCTCGACCCCTAAACGTGCACAGCCGACTGTGGAGGACTTTGTGCAGTTGCTGCGAAAACATCAAGGCTCCTCCCACCGGTTTCTGCATCAGGTAGCAAAAAACAGCAAAGAGCTGACCAAGAAATACAGGGACTATGCCGAGTCGGCAGTCTCTCAGTTCAGATTGCACAACATGGAGAGGGGAGACTTTACAGATCCCGCGGGCATGCATTCTGGTGCAGGCGTCATGACTCCTGAATTGCAAAAACTATTCTCAGAGTTACCCGAAGACGCCCAGACGCACATTTTGGAAGAGCTCGACGCACATTCTGCTTACTTGATGGCCTTGCACTCATCTTCTCGAGACCGAATGCGATCAGTACTCGCCGAGGATGGTACTCCATCAGGTCCTGGGATCTATCTGGCCAAATGGCAGCACCTGATGGGTAAGTCGCTGCCTTGCCGCATTGAGGCATAGCTAATACATTGACTAGACTCAACCAAGATCACACCAGCCACTCCGTCCGGTCCTGTTAGAACCGGCAAAGATGCCACTGTGCGAACAAAGACCGGAGGAGTGGGTGTCGACCAGTCCTCCCTACAGATTCCTGGAGACACCCCTGCCGGCGTTCTTGACCAAGACGAGGTCCCCGATCCGCCACAAGTTAGTAAGACCCTAGAACTGCTGGGCCCAAAGTTTCGACAAGTGGTCGGCGAAAAGGGAAGAGAGCTATGGACGTCTTGAGTGGCGTGACCTCACACTAGACATGTTCAGTACACATCTCTCTGCCGAATGCGGAGGGAGGTAGACCGTTTCCATGTGCCCAAGTCGGCGATCACCGTTTCTGGACTTCTCGCTTTGCCAATGACACCTGGTGTGTGTCCACGGGCCTCGTCGTCATAGTCATGCGTGTTTGTGGACTCCACGGCCGCCGGCATCAGTGCGCAATCCTCTGGTCATCGTCGATCGACACAGGCTATCTGGCACGAGATCGTCGAATACAACTGATTGCATGTCGTACCTCCTGCCAGCGCATCGGAGTAGTAGCACATTGCATGTCCACACGAGGAGAATTCCCCGCATGCCATGTTGTTTACCCGGGTCAATTCCTACCCCTCGCTCGTGCTTTCAGGGAACGGCGGGGCTCTTGTACTACAGCTAGCCACGTTACTTCCATGAGCGACAACATCTCCAGCTTCACAGCTACGCTAAATATCATCCAAAAAATGACATGCCAATTGTACATCGTCAACTGTCATACTTGTCCTCGTCGTGGGTGTTTGCTTCGATTCTCAGTTGCCTCCTACAAGGTGGAGTATGGTTCCGAGGCTGCTCCGTTATGATGCATGCTCGCGCGACCAGGAAAAACTGTGACGAGTTGTACGGTGCTTTGGATCCTGCTTGGAAATGGCGATAGTCTCCAAATGTCCACCGCTCCAACACGAAGTCGCACTTGCCGACACGAAGAGTGCGACTCCCATAAAGATTGGCTACTTCTCCTCTTCCATCTCACCATCTCACCATCAAATCTCAACTCACCAACACCCTTCTTTCATCCAAGATTCTTCCCCAGAAACTGATCGACATCCTTCATATTTTCAAATAATTAATCTCTCCAACAACGGCCATGATGACAATCTACATGGGGTTGATACTGACGATCCTCGCTACTCTCTCCGCCGCCGCCCCGCGGTCTCCCGCTTCCATCTTCGCTCGTGGCAACTGCGATAGCAATTACCATGGTGGTGTAAGTGTTTGTTCATTGTCTTCTATCGATATCACACCCACTCGCCTCGGAAACTCTATGCCAACGCTTTCGAACCAGGTTGATGCTCCAAATCTAGATTTATGTCTGCGATCACCCACAGTACACTGGAAAATGCGACTATTACGATCTAGCATCTGGCAATGAGTACGGCTTGTGCAAAACCCTGACAAATCATCAAATCACTAGCTTTGGACCTTCTGCTGGACTAAATTGTTGGGCTTGGACGTAAGTTCCCCCAATCATTCGAGTGGAGTTCCAGCCTTTAGCGAAGGGGACTAACAACGATTGCTAGTGATTCAGAGTGTGGAAAGGGCACTGTGTTTGAAGGCATCAACCATGAAGGTCATCCGGGACAAGCAGTCAAGGATATTGCATGTCCCGGTTACGATAATCTGTTCTTGCTTGGTGTTGATAATCGGCTGTTGAGCTTCAAGTGTGAGAAGGTGTGATAAGGCTCCACGGTGTGTAGGGTTGAGCAAGGAGAGGTTGTTAGCACTTCGGGTTCCGGCTGGCGGCCTTGGTTGCTCGAATTAGAGGCAAAATGGAGTTCACGATGCAGCCCTTTTAAGTCCTTCCCGGGTGGTTATTTAGTATGGAGGCATGCTCGATGTATTCCGTGGGTCCTAGGCAACTTTATGACTTTACCTCCTATAACATAAGCTTTTCGTGATGTTACTTCCCTGTCAATTTTTTATAGCTTCACTGTGAAAAATATGTTAGGAAATTTGAGTGGATACAGCTTAGGATAGGAGGTTGTCGTCGATATAGTAGTATTATAGAGTACGATTTGTGTAAACGTGTAAGAGAAAAGTGAAAGTTTAACGATACGAATAAAACCTCGCTCTTGTAAAGTTTTCTCAACCTAAGTAGAAGATATACTTGATAGTATTATTAGTAGTCGTTATTAAATAGGTATAGACATATTATAGTATATGATATATTACACGGATTACGATCAGCTTGGATATGAATATAGAGTAAAGAACGATTATGTTTTCAATTGTATGTCCGGAGTTTATTGTGTATGTTGTGCATATGTAGGATATAATAAGTATAATGACAGAAAAAAAAAGTTAGGGTATATTATTCCTCGAGTGGCACCGCTTGACTATTGGCTATATACGAGTACTGTGTCTGCACGTCTTCTCGTTAACGCCGTTGCTATTTCATCTCATTTCAATGGCGAGCCTTTCTCGATCCAAGAGGGGCCAGTGTTTGTACAAGGATGGTCTCAAGGTGAACCCGTGCGTGGCGGGTATCGTCCTCGGTGGACCTGGCAAAGGTAACTTGAGTCGCTTTCCGGAGGGCTCACAGCTTATATCTCGGATCCGTGGTCGACAACGGTAATGCTGATCTTTTCTTTCAACTAGTCGCCCTCCCCCTCTCACCGACCAAAACTTCTACCAACCTTCCAAAGTTCACGGGCTTCGTCAAATAATGGTCCATTCCGCTCTCCAATGCCTCCAACTTCGCGCTCGCAGACACGAGCCCTGTCAACGCTATGATCGTCGTCGGACTCATCTTCTGCTCTTTCTCATGTTTCCGAATCTTCGCTGAAGCAGTCATGCCATCCATCACGGGCATGGAAAGATCCATCAGTACAACGTCGAAACGAGGCGAGGCGTTTCCTTCGTATATGTTTACGGCCTCGAGTCCATTTGTGGCTTCACGATAAGTATATTTATGTCTTTTCATCAGAGCAACCAGGAGGCGTCGGTTGATGGCATTGTCATCGACAATAAGGATATGGTGAGTTGATTGCGTCCGCCCCTCAGCAAGTGACTGTAGATTTGAAATATCCTGCAGCGCTATTGGTAGTTCAGGCATTGAGACTGTTGCCGCCAAAGGGTCAGCCTCTTGTGTAGGCTGAGGAGAGGTGGATGGTCTCGCAGCAGGATCTAGGATCGGCGCAATATTCTCAAAGGGTGACTCATATCGATTCATACAGTGCTCCAAGAGCCGAGATAGCTTGTAAGGGCCGCATCTGTTTCAACATTAATACAAATTCCAATGAGGCAATAGGAATGACTCACGGCTGCGACACGACCTCTACCACACTTTCCGTAGACGTGATACGAACATCGGTACAAAGAGCAGCTGCCTCAATGGCATCGATGGCGATGAAGATGACCACTGGCACCCCGCCATCAGCTGGTCTTTGCTTGCGAACGGAAGCCAGGAACTCGAAGGACGGTTCTGTGCAAATGACAACATCGTAGTTGACGAGATTGCTCGTACCATGGGTGATCGTAGGTTTCACCATCAGCCAATCCTGGAGCGTGGACGCCAACGTTGTGACAAAGCACGAATATTGTGTCGATTGTGATGTCTCAGCTGCTTTATCGACCAAGCATACTTTTCGTCCGGTAACGCGTCGTCGAACATGCTCAAGACCTGCGTCAGTTTCTCGACCGTTGGACACAGTTTTGTCTGGAGCAGGAAGGGAAAGCGTAACAGAAACTTCGGTCCCCAAGCCAACATCGCTCGTGAGATCAATGCTGCCACTGACGGACTCAAGAATCTGCCGCACAATGTTGAGGCCTAGACCGATGCCCGAACTCAGATAGTTTTCCTGCGAGAAAGCCGTGTACAAGCGATTGGCTAGGAAGTCAGAGGACATGCCGATGCCTGTGTCTTTGACAGTCAAGACTACCTTGGTTTCGCTCATGCCATGATGCTTCTCCTGCCGTACCTGCTTCAAAGACACTAGAATCGTGCCAGAATTAGTATATTTCAAGGCATTGCCGAACAAGTTCATCAAGATCCTTCGCCACGCGCCGATTGGCATGGCGAACAGCCAATTGTCCATGACCGGCATATCCAAAATGATGCGAATCAGTCTTCGGGATGCATCGTTTCCGATGGCCACATGAGATGTATTGGGTTCCAAGTCCTTAAGCTGGGAAATGTGGTCGTCGTCAAGACCACCATGAGACACACGGTACGACTGACTCGCAAAGACTGCTTCGACGACTTCCTCGGTTACTTCACTGAAATCGAACATCGTGGAGAAATTCGCTATCTGAGTCGCTTGCTTTGCTCTTGCCGGCCTGGAGGTCATGCGCACAGAGTTCGACTTAATTACTTCAGTGCGTGACTTTGGGTTGTCGTTGATCTCGTTGATCTTTGTATAGTCCATGACATGGTTAAGTGTGTCGAGCAATGTTTTCCCGCAGATAGACGTTGAATGGAGCATGGATTTTTGGAACGGATCAAGGTTCTTACTCTGCTGGAGGAATTCGATGCCGCCCAGAATGCCGTGGAGTGGTGATCGCAGCTCATGCGAAATGGAAGCCGCGAAGGTTGTCTTCGTCTTGTTAGATGCAATGGCATTAAGGCGCGATAGTTCTGTCATGACGCTGTTCCCAAAGGCTTTGAGATAGACCAAATCCAATGTTGGTGACAGAAGACGATCTGGCTGAGTTGTCCAGAACAGACATCCGACAAACCAGCGTGAGCGATCATAATCCCACAGCGGCAGGAAACAAAGACTCCGAACACCTGGTGCAACGCGCTTGATGACATCCATCAACCGCTTCGTTCCCTCCCTTTTCCTAGACTGCCGCATGATAGTGTTTTCCTCAGCACTGCCCTCTTCTCTCGTCGACTCGTCCGAGGATGTCATTGCCTCGCTTGAGCCAAAATTGAGGATCTTGCCTTTACTGTACAGTTTAAGCATTTTTTTAAGATCGTACTCCGTCAAGGATTGCAGTCCCGTACTTGCATCGTCGCCAGCAACACTGGACGTATCCGCACAGGAGAAGCCCAAGATCTGGCATTGTTGCCGATCCTTACGACCCCGAGTGCTTGACGAGTCTGAAGATGATGTGTCTCCAGTGGTACTTGAATGCTCATTTTTTATGTCCGTCACAGGACCACGATGCGAATCGTCTAATTTCGGTCTGGGCGAGGGGGATCGTTCTTGCTGGCCGCCAACGCCTGCAATCGAAGCATCGAAGATAACGACACCGTCCAGCTCACTTGTTTCCCGAATAATATTCGCTGCTCGAGAAAACATGGATCTTGATTTGGCAGGAAGAATGCTATTTTGTAAGATAGATTTTGCTGATTGCTCTCGTGCTTTGCCGGGGGGCCGAAGCGTCGTTCCAAACCTAGACTGCCGTGAAGCATGGTCCGGTTCCGATATGCTCGATATTGGTCCAATAGAGTCTCCTGTTCCTGTGCGTCTCAGCGGCGGTTTTTGTAATTTGCTTGCCGTGGATGTTGCTGTCATTTCAGCCTCTTGGTCGGATTCGTCGTCATCCTTGCTATGCTGTAATTCACTGGCGCCTTCGAGAAAGCTCGTCAAGCCTCTCACCATCCTTTCCCCGCGCCTGTTCTCTTCTCTCAACCTGTATGCCGCCAAGTGTTCTATAACTGTACCCGCAAGATCGTGCAGGATGTCTAAGTGATCCGTACACAATCCCTCTCTCGGCTTGTCATCGAATATACACAACGCCCCAATCACAGCTCCATCAGGACTGTTTATGGGCACACCAGCATAGAATCGCCACTTTGGTCCGTCTTTAATATATGCACGATCGCATACTGCGGCGTTCTCTGCTAGATCGTCGATCACAATCGCACGAGTGGCTTCCAATTCTAGCACACGCTCGCACATTCCTGCGCTTCGCGGTATCCGTACATTGCCCAGCCACAACTCTTTCTCGACATCGTGTCTCCTACCTGATCTCAATGGTAATGATGATGTGGCCTCGGCGAGAATGTATTGATTTCGCCCATCGAGCAAGGAGATCAGAGCTCTGGCTGCGCCCAGTCTCAACGCGCCCAATTGTGCGAATGCCGTAAGAGCCGAGTCTGGCGAAGGACGGGGGATGTAGCCAGGGGGAGGGATAGGTAGATGTGGTTCGACTTCAAGGAGGGAGGAAAGATCGTAGCCACGGAGTTCTTTGGGACAGTATCTGGGAGATGGTCGTGATTAGCACATGCGAGCTTGTACTCATCGAGCAGAGCCCTGATTGTAAGCATGGCAACGAAGCGGTCTTGAGAGGATGTGAAATATGTCTCTACGCAAAGTGGAGGCCCGGAATGAGCCACAGCCATGCAAACATGTGGGAGCTAGATGGAGAACAGTTGGAGTTGTAACCGAAGAGAGGTGGTCTAGAAATCGAGTGGTATGATGTGACTGTAGTACCAATGCGCTAGCCAGTCGACTTTGTGTCGCATAGTCAAGAGAGAAAATTCCGGTATGGTTAAGCTGGGTAGAATTATACATATCTCAACCGCTTTCTCCACTCTTGTCATGATCTCGACCCTGGCTACGATCGCTTGATTCCAAGCTTCTTGCTTGTACGCAGCCTGTCACCGCCTAATCATAGGGTCGCTCTTGTCGTCGTGTTTGATGCAATCGAATTCGTGCGAAAAATAGAGAGGAATGAATACGTACCTAAAGACGTCTCGTAACCGTTTGCTCTCCGTGATCTTTCTCTTCCGCTTTGAAGGATTCGAGCGTGATTTCTCCGGTTCCCCAACTGAAGACATCGTAGGTATTCTGTTCTTACCGCCGTACGATTCACAATTATCTAGACTATTTAAGTCTACGGTTCCTAGGTCCGGCCTAGGAACACGAGATCTACCTTTTCGAAGAATTTTATTATTCTTAACTAGTTCTTTATTAGATACTTAGTAAGTAAATAGTATATATAAGAAGAAAGTACTAGAAAAGATTTAACCGTAGTAGATTTCTCTAATAGATAGCTCTATACTTGGCGGTTATATAGACTAAAAGATTATTATTATAAAGAAGTAGAATAATCGAGAACCTAACTATTAGGGGCTAATACCCTAGAAGCTAAAGGAAGGAAGAAGGAACTATAATAAGAGTAGAACTAGAGACCGTATATTCAAGTACGGTCTTCTTAATAGAGTATAAGAAGAGAGCTCCTCCCCCTCTCTAGCTTATTAGTTAACTTAGTTTTATCTACTATCTTACCTTTTAGTATTGTAAGAGGGATAAAGGTATAGGAATAGAATAGGAAGTAGAATAGGATATAGGAAAGAAATAATAGAGGGATAAGAGCTATATACGAAAGCTATAGGAAAAGATAAGATAACGAATAATAATAATATCGACTAACTACTATAATATATAGGCTAGACCTAAGTATTAGGGGCTGGTGCCCTAGAAGCTAAAAGAAAGGAAGAAGGAACTATAAGAGGAGTAGAACTAGAGACCGTATATAGGAGTACGGTCTCCTTATTAGAGTATAAAGAGAGAGCTCCTCCCTCTCTCTAGCTTATTAGTTTACTTAGTTCTATCTACTACCTTACCTTTTAGTATATACTAGGGTCTTCTATAATATTAAGTTAACTCTCCTCTTTCTTTCTCTCGACGCGTTCTAGAAGCTATAGAGACTATAATAGACCCCCTAGAAGGTAATAGTAGTAATATTACGCCGTATAACTATAGTACTATTATCCGGTAATTAATAGTATAGTAGTAAGCTTAGGCTTCCCGCTTATAGGAGTAGGAGGCCTAGCTCTAGAGGGTATAAGCCGGTCTACTTAAGGCGGATAAAGCCTACGTAGAACTAAAGGGTAATAACGTCTCTATCTAGAGCCTAGTCTTAGCTATCTAAGACTACGGCCTAGGCGGACTAGATAGTACTATAGACGACCTAGTCTATAGACCTTAAGAATAGTAGCTACTACTATAGGAAAGGTCTATAGCTATATTTAGAGATTTTTTTCTCCGTATTTAAAGTTCCTATAGGATAAGGGCCGTATAGAAGCTAGTACTCCCTACCTCTTTTTACTAGGATACTATTAATAACTACCTAATATATAAGAAGAGAGCTTAGATAAGGGGTTTTTAAGTAGCTAGTAGCTCTAATAGTAAAAGGAACCCTAAGGACTTTCTCTTAAAGATTAAGTATATTTTTATAGACTCTATAGAAAAAACGACGACCCTAGAGAATCTAGTAAGCCTAAAATATAACGATAGCTAGCTATAGTAGGATTACTAGCTAATCTTTAATAAACTCCTACTAGTATTAGACGGCTCCTAGTAGAGCGATAAGATTAAAATTTAGTAGCTATAGAAGACCCTCTATAACTAGGATAATATACTTCTAGTAACTATATAGAGGGAGATAGGGTATACCTAATTTACTATAGAGATTAGGCGTATTATATAGAACTATAAGTATACTAGCTAGTTCGCCGCGTAATTCGTAACCTAGCGGTCTAAGTAAAAGTATTCGGGTAGTAGTCCCTATACCGCGGCGGCTATAAGCCTAGCTACCTACGGTAGTACCGTAGATAGTAATATAATTATAACTCTAGTACGGGTTATAGACTAGGCTAGGGCGGCCGCGCCCTACCCCCCGGCGTAAGGAGGGAATAGTACTATACTAAGGGCGAAGTAGGTATCTATTAGTTAGTTACTAACTAGTAGGTATAGATTAACTAGTAGAACTAGCTAGCTATAACCTATAGGTATCTTAAGGTAAAGGAAGAGATAGGTAAAAATAAATAACTAGTATATCTATATTCTTAAGGATTAATAGTTATAACTTAAGTTATAACTAGGCTATATATATATAGAACTACGTAGTACGTAATCTAGGTACTACGTAGTATACTAAGTCTATCTAGGTCCAAATACTAGTAAATCTTAAACTTTTAAAACCAAAAGATAAATTCCTTAATTAATAATAGCCGTAAAACAAATCCGAATTAACTAAGAAATTCCTTTAAACTAGAGCTTTCCGAAGCCGTTAAAATCATCGAAATTAGTTAGGAAATAGTAGCGCTATAGCTTAGGAGAGATAAGAGTAGCTAGTTCTTATTCTCCGAAAAGTTATTATATTCTAGCTAGGATTGCGAGAGCTATAGAGTACTAAAAGGGGATCCGATTTAAGATTTAAAAAGGGTAGAGCCGAAGCTTTCTAGAGACGTTAGAATTATATTATTCTATTAGGAATTAATCTAGGGAAGTCTACTTAAAAATAGATAATATAGTAGTAGTCGAAAAGTTGAAAAGTAAGCGAAATAAGGCTATCCCTAGTAATACCTCTATAGAAGGTAATAGGGTATACCTAGTTAGATCTTCGAAAGGTTGGTCGGAAAATATCGTGTATATATATATATATAAAAGGGTAAGGTAAAGAGTTGAATCTCTACCTTAGGCGAAGGATAAGGGGAAAGAGGAGGGGCTAGGGCGTTCTCTAATTAGAAACTAGTATAACTTAATATATAAGTCGAGTTACAAACGTTACTAGTAAAGGGAAGGGCGGGGGTGTCAAATTCTTAGTAGTAGAGGAAATAAATATTAAATTTTAAGTAGAAATAGCGATATCTCGGCCGGGAGGAGTCGGATTTAGAATCTAATAAAAGATTTGGAATCCTAGAGGTCGGTTCTATCGGAATTAAAATTCCTAGGCCTAGGGGTTAATTAAGTACCCTAGGAGAAATACCGAAAGGGGTAAAAAGACCGGAAATTACGTAGAGATAAGGATATCTCCTTCGGAAATAGTCGAAATTAAAATCTAATTTTAAATTTAGAATCCTTATTATCGGTTATATTAAATCCTTTTAATACCGGTAAAAATTCTACGTACTATAGGAGGAGGGAAATCCTAGAAGTAGGGCGGTTTCCGGAATCTTTTAGGTCCTACTAAAGCTACTAGTTCGTTTCCTATAAGTATCGGATACTAAAGGTTTATAGCTTATTAAGAAGAGGGGAACGGGGGCGTTCTTTTAATACTATAACTTCGAAATTCTATTAAGAAACTATTCCTATAAGTAGCTAGGAAGGTATAGTATATAGGTAGTATATAGGTAGAAATTTCGGGACGGTCTAGTAACTAAATAGGTCGATTTTAGTATCGTTAGAAAGCCGCGATAGAGGCGGTAAAAATAAGCTATCGATCGACGAAATCGGTTAGGAGGAGGTAGAATAAAGGTATAGGTAAGGCCTAGTAAAAGGAACCTTTAAGTCTTTCGAGAGGTATAGGTCGAGATCCTATAGATAGATTCTAGCGATTTTTATATCGTAGAAAAGCGGCGTTTCGTAGCTTTCGAATAGCGTCGGAACTATCGAAATTAGAGGAGAAACCGTAGAGGAATTATCGATAAAGAGGCTAGCTTTAGTCTAACCTTATTAATCTATATTAAAAGAGAAAGAGTAAACCCTCTCCCTTCTAATATTAATATTAATATTGGTTACTTACTAACTAGTAGTATAAAGTAATTTAGAAAGAAGGTTGGATATTATATAGTATAAAAGTAATTATATAACCTATACCTATTTATAGCCGGCTTAGAGTAGATAAAGAGACGGTAGAGATTATCTTTAATATTAATATACTCTTATACTTCTTTCTATCTCTTTTCTTATAATTATAATCTCTCTTCTAAAGAGGTCCGAGAATATTTATCTATTAGCGAGATATCGAACCAACTAGATACTACGGTCGCCTTATAAGGTAATACGAGCCCTACCGGTAACCTATATAGAGGGTAGGGTAAAGTAGATCTACCTAAATTCGGTAGAGCGAATCCCGAAGAGTAGGCTAAACCTATTCTAATTAAGTAGTAGCTAGAGAATATACGTAATAAGAATACTTAATTAGTCGCTCTAGAAGAGCTTCGGTAAATTAAAGTAGCTAATACGGAGATAGTATAGTATATCTATAATATAGTACCTATATCGACTTCTATAGTAGATTCGGTCGACTACCTTATTAGTAAGGCTTACGAAGCCGCGATACCCCCTATATACTACGTATATAATAGTAATAATAATAGACGTCTACTAGCGGAAATATAACTAGAAAAGCTAAAGGAATACTATAGTAAGAGTATTCGTAATTATAGAGAGTAGTTATAAAGCGTAGAGAATACGTTCTACTTAGCTCCTTAGAAGTTTAAGAGGGACTCCGCTAAAATTATATAGTTAGTATAGTTTCTCCGCTAAACCCCTACTACGACTTAGTAAAACCTTATAGCTATAGGAGTAGTAGATACTTTTATATAGAAGATATTTAAGGAGATACTCCTAAACCTTATCGAAGACCTAGTAAATCGCTAGCTAGAAGTAGCCTAGCTATATAAGGAAGTAAGGTAATATTCCGGCTAATTAGCCTAAGAATTTAACTAATATTTAGTCTTACTAGAGAGCTAGTTAGATAAGGAATACTCGCTAGAATAGCGTCGTACCTATCTTTAGACCAAGTTAAATAATAACTTAAGAACTTAGATCCTATAATATTAGGATATTCCGAGTACGCGGGACGCTATTATAGCGTTAGTAACCCGTATCGAAAAGGTAACTAGCCTAAAAAGAAAAAATAAATTAGATAGGAGAGATAGTAAGTCTTATAAGTCCTTAAAGGATAGTTATACCTAGAAGGGCGATTCCTAGGCCAAGAATACGAAAGTTTAAGGTAGGCGAGGAGTAGGTACTTCCTCGGCCTATAAGAGGGACTATAGTAACTAAGACTTAAGTTAGGTATAGTACTATAGGTACTAAAAATTTAGTTATTATACTAATAAATATACGGCTTTAGATACTATAGTATCCTCTCTTAGTAAGAGTAGGAGTACTACCGATTCCTAATCGGGAAAAGACTAGAAATCCTCTCCTTAGGTATAGAGGGGAGGATCGAAGAAGTTATAGGCGAAGAATTACTAAAGTATAAGCTAGGTATAATAGTAAGACTACTAGCTATAAGAGCTAAAGGTATAATTCTATCTAGTACTAGGAAGATAGAAGTCGTAACCCTACTAGATATAGGTACTAATATTAATATAATTAATTCTAGCTTAGCGCTAGAGTTATACCTATAAGAAGCTCTAGTCGAGCTTCCCTCTAAACTTAAGTAGAGTAATAGAGGAGTAGGGTATTATTATAGAGTATACTAACTCCTATAGGAAGCTACTAACTCCTAGAATAAACGTAGGCGTAGAGAATACGTAGCGTATATAATTAAGTATATAGGACCCCTATTATTATTAGGGATACTAGCCCTATATAAGTAAGAAATTATTTATAACCTAGCTACGTTAAGCTAGCGTTATAGGGGCGTATAGGAAGTATATTCCTCTACTTCTATAATATCCCTAGTTAGTTAGGACTTATATACTAAAGAAGTAAAGAGTAGCCTTTACTTATTTATAGTATAGGTAGTACTAGATTTAGAAGATAAAGAGGGCCTAGAGACTACCTAAACCTTAGTAGTACCTCTACCCTCGGAATTAGAGGACCTAGTAACTATATTTAGCGAAGAGGGTACTATTAGTTTACCTAATAAAGGCGCTAAGTATACGATAGAGATAATAGCGCCTCTACCTTATAGCCTAATTTATCCTTTATTAGCTAAAGAACTAGAGGTTCTACGTTACTATCTAGAGAAAGCTAAAGTAAACGGCTAGATCTAGGATAGTATTAGTATAGTAGGTTCGCTAATACTATTCGTTCCTAAACCGGATAGTAGCCTACGATTATATATTAACTACTATAGTCTAAATATAGTTACTCTAAAGAATAGATATCCTCTACCTCTTATCTTTAAGATATTAGATAGACTATAAGGCTATAAATTCTTTACTAAGTTAGACTTAAAGAATACCTATTATCGAATTCAAATCCGAAAGGGAGACGAATAGAAAATAGTATTCTATACTCGATACGGTTATTATAAGTATCTTATTATACTATTTAGATTAGCGAACGCTCTAGCTACCTTTTAGGCCTATATTAATAAGGCTCTAGGAGAATTAGTTAATATAGTATATATTATATATCTTAACGATATTATAATATATTCCTAGACGTTTATAGAGTATATAAGATACGTACGCGTCGTCCTTAAGAGACTAAGGTCTTTCGGTTTATACTATAACTAAAAGAAGTATAAGTTCTTCTATTAATAGGTAGACTTTCTTAGTTTTATAATATCTACTAGTAGTATAGCTATAGACCTACGTAAGGTACGGACTATTACTAAATAGCTTATACTAAAGACTTTTACGGAACTATAGTTATTTCTAGGTTTCTATAATTTTTACCGCCGCTTTATCGATACGTATTCGAAAGTAGTACTCCTACTAACGTCCCTATTAAAAGGGAGTTAGAATAGGAAGAAGTCGGGGCCTTTTCTTTAACTCTAGAAGGCCGAGGAAGCGTTTCGTACGCTTATTAGATAGTTTACTACCGCTTCTATACTTATATATTTTAGTCCTCGGAGGAGGATCCGGGTTAAGACTAATATATTAGTCTTTATAATTATAGCTATCCTTTCCTAGCTTAACGAAATAAGTAGATAGTAGTAACCTATTACTTACTAGTTAAGGAAGTTAGTTAACGTAGAGCGTAATTATAAAACTTATAACTAAGAGTTACTCGCTATTATTATAGTATTTAAATACTAGCGTTACTACCTAGAGGGAAGTAAAAACCTAGTAGAAGTTCTAACTAATTACTAGAATCTTACTAGGTTTACTAAAGTAAAGTAGTTAAATAGTAGGTAAGCTAGATAGGCTATACTACTTTCTACTTATAATTTTATTATTACGTATCGGGCTAGTACGTTAAATCTAGCCGATATACTATTAAGAAGACGGGATTATAACGATAGTATTAGGGCCGCGAATAAAATATTACTAAGTTTAGTAAAGAAGTTAGACTTAACGTCTACTAAGCTAGTTATTAGTATACTCCTTTCTAGTCGAGCAAGTACTACGTAAATACGAGCCGCTAGAATAGATTTATAACTAGGGATATTAATAGAGGGTATCTAGATATCCGTATAATTAGGGGGTACCTATATATAAAGTAGGATTAACGAACCTAACTTACTATTTACCCGCGCGGAGGTTATCCTAGCTATTTCTATAGAGTTACCTTATAAGGAACCTATTATAACTACGAAATTATTAGTAGCGGGAAGCTAGTATAGAAGCGCTAAAGTAAGATTACTTCGCTAGAATATCTCTAATAGACTAGAGAATCGAAACTAGAAGATTAGTAAAGACTTAGTCTTCTTTAAGGATAGAATATTTATCCTACCGAATTAGGCTATCCGAGATAAGCTACTAAGGCGCTATTATAATAACCCCCTCGCGGGTTATTTCGGGATATTAAGGATAACCGAATTATTAAAACGGAAGTTTTATTAGCTAAATATATTAGGCGATATTACTAACTATATAAAGAGCTACGATATTTATTAGAAGATAAAAGTAAAGAGATACCTACCTTATAGCGAAATAGAAGCGCTTCTATCTCTAAATTCTCCGTAGAAGGAGATAGTATTAGACTTTATAAGTAGTATACCGCTATTAATACGTAATAGAGTAGTATATAATTCTATCCTTATCGTTATAGATAGATTCTTAAAGATAGTATTATATTTTCCTATTAAGAAAATAATTACTACTATTTAGATAATAGATATACTTATCGAATACGTTTTTACTAGGTTTAGTTTTCCGGATAGAATAGTCTCTAACCGTAACCCGAGATTTACTTTAGAATTCTAGTTAGAGTACTATTTCTATACTAAAGTTAAGTAAAGGCTAAGTATAGCCTTCTACCCGTAGATAGACGGGCGAATAGAGAGATAAAATTAGACGATCTAAAAGTATCTAAGAGCTTTCTACTCCGAATACTAATCGGAGTAGGTAAAATACTTACTAATTATAGAGTTTACGTATAATAATAGTTATTAAGCTAATTTAAAGGCTTTACCTTTCTATATTATATTAGGATATAACCCCGAGATAAGGTTTAATACTAGGGATAGTACCTCTAAGAGGGAGGTAATAATAGGAGTAAGAGAAAGGATTAAACGTATCTAGAACGAACGTAAAAAGCTAGAATAATACTTACGAGAAGTATCCGAGACTTAAGCTAAATACTATAATAAGAATTATATTCTAAAGAAGTTTAATAAGAACGATCTTATATTAGTATTAATAAAGAATTTACGACTTAAAGACGTAAGTAAGAAGCTATTATAAAGAATAATAGGACCTTTTAGAGTAGATAAACTAGTAGGTACTTAAGTATATAAAGTATACCTCCTAAGAGGGTAGAGGATTTATAATATCTTCTACGTCTCGCTACTAGAACCTTACTAGTAGAGAACCGGTACCTTAAAAGAGATCCTACCTCCTCCCGAACTAATTAACGGAGAAGAGGAATAGGAAGTTAAGGAAGTACTTACGAAGAGTAGACGCTAAGGAGCCTAGGGTCCCTAACGGGGCGGGTTAGGGCGGGTTTTAGGGTAGGGAACCCGCCCCGTTAGCGGGTCGGGTTCTAACGGGTTAGGGTAGGGTCCTAGGGCGGGTTATAGATTAGAGGAGAACCCGCCCTATTTATACTAGCGCGGGTCTACGTAATACTTTCTTAGCGCTTATATAACTACTAAGATATAACCTAATAGTAAGTAATAATAGCCCTAACTATATAGAGTATAGAGGTATAGTTAGATTTAGTAGTAAATAGATATTTATAGTAGTCTCCTAGTAGTTAAAGTAAGTAGATAAATAGAGATTACGTTTAATAATACTATAATAGCTAAAACTAGGGGTTTTCTTATTTAGAGAGATCTTCTATATATATATTATTAATAATCTAGTTATCCTCTTTCTCTTCTTCTTCTTCTTTTTCTTTATCTTCCTCTCTATTACTCTTAATATCTAATTGAAAAGTACGTTTATCCTTATCCTTAGACCTATTAACTTTATTAGCTAATTTTTAAGTAGTAGCTTAAAGCTCTTATATCTTCTTATCTATATTAAGAGTATAACCTAAACTATTAGTCGCCTATAATACTAATAGTTTTATAATAAAATTAACCTTATTTATATCCCTTATTCTACTAAATCTCTCTCTTACTTCTACCTTTTTACTAAATATTAACTCCTATACCTCTATTATAAGCTCTCTATTAGGTAGATTCTCCTTTAGCTTAATCTTATCTATAGGGTATATAGCCTACTAATAAGTAGAACTAGGAAGCCTTTTATCGAAATTATAGCGATAAGCTAGGAGATTTCGTATTAAAGTAACCTACTCTATAGAAGAGAATTAAAGGGGAGAGATTAAGGGTAGTTAATTAGCTAGATAGATTAGTAGTTACTCTTCTCTATCTTTATTATAGAATAAGCTTACTAGACTCTAAAAGGATATTAGAAACTACTAGGAGACTACTAGAAATTAAAAGACTTACCTCTAAATATTCTTCTAAAAGTAGTTTATAGATATTATATATACCCTTAACTAAATTTAAACTACTATTTAGTAAATTTACTAACTCCTTCCTAATTACTTACTAGGACCGTCTTACTTACGTATAGACGACTAGATAAAACTCTATATAGTATTAATTATAGGACTCGTCGAATAGTATAGTAATATTACTACCTTAGGCCTAGGGTATTATATTAATATCTATCTCCTCCTCTTTACTCGATTCTTAACTAGAGCTTTCTTCTACTCTATTATTTATATCTTTATCTTAATTTTTATCTTAATCTTTATTACTAAAATTAAAAAGCGTAAGTAGGTCTAGTTTAAGGAGGCTAGGATAGGTACTATTCGATATTCTAGGGCTAGATTAGTATATATTACTACTAGGATACTACTAGGTTCTTACCGCTTATTATTAATAGCTTACTTAGATTACGTAATTTAGGACCGCTACTTAGTATCTAAGAGAAGATTCTAACTATTAGACTTTTTTAGTTTTTAACGAGCCTCTAACTTTACTTAATTTAATACGCGCTAACTTCTTATAACCTAGAGATTAAAGCCTCTCTTTTTACTACGCCGCGTACGTTCTTTAACTATATAAATATTAGTAGAGAGGAGTTTAGTTAGTTTTAGTAGTACTATTATAGATCTATAGATTTACGCTAGGCTAAGCCTAGTAGTTTACTAGTAGTTTAAGGCTTATAAAATAAACGAGATTAAAGTAGAGTAAAGCTTAAATTAAATTAGTATAATTAGTAGAAGTATTTTATATATTTACGCTATATAGTACGAAAAGTATAGTCGTCCGATCTCGGTACGCTAGTTTACTAGTACTATAGAGTTTTTACGTCTATACGTACGCTAATAATCTATATAGCTTTATCCTTACTTTTTAACCTATATTACTACTAGATTACTACTAGTAACTACTAAATTAAAAGTAAATTAACTAATAATTATTACTAATTATTTAATAGTACGTAGTAAGGGTACCCGCTAGTATAGCCTTACTTCTATAGTAGATCTTTAAGTAGCTAATAAATTAAAAAGGGCTCTACTAGATTCTCCTCTAATTAAACTAGTAGAGCCTAGTAGTTATCCTAGTAGTCTAGATAATCTAGATCTCGATTCCTAGCTTATTAGTACCTAAATTTAAAAAGAGCTACGTAAAAGTTCTAGTACTTCCTTAAGTAGTTCCTTATCCTCGGTACTATTAGATATTAAGGTACTAGATAAGAAAGGTAATATTCTTAGTAAGTATAGTAAGACTAAGAAGAAGGACCTAACTACTAGGGAAAAGACCTTATTTAAAATACTAAAATCTAAAGAGCTAGATAGAGAAGATAATAAGTTTAAAGATACTCTAGAAGACCTAGAAGCTACTCTAAAAGAGCTAATTAATACTACTTAAAAGCTAGATACTACTATAGAAGAGCTAGATACTACTATAAAAAAGCTAGATACTACTTAACTATAGGTTTCTAACTAGGAAATACTTAATACTTAAATACTAGAAAATACTAGTAAATCCTTAGTAGTAGTAGTAGTAGTAGTAGTAGTAGTAGTACTACTCCTAGTAATAGTAGTACTACTACTACTACTACTAGTAAGAAAGAGACTAGTAGTAAAAAAGATACTAGTAAGAAAGATACTAGTAAAAAAAATACTAATAAATAGACTAATAGCTAGTAAGATAGTTACTAGTACTAGTAAAAGTACTATAGTAGCTACTAAAAGAAGAGCTACGCTTAAGGCTCGAAATCCTATTACTACTAGTAGTAAGGCCCTAGTAAAGACTTTAGAGGTATTAGCTACTTAAAAATAAGTTACTAGGAAAGGTAAAAATAATATAAGTAGTATAAGAAAGCCCTACCGTTATAAGCGAGGAAGTAAGTTAGAATTATATATTATATAGAATTCCTAGTAGTATCCTAGTAGTCTCTAACGCTTTCTAGCCGTTACTCTACGTAAAATCCGCCGCTACTAGAAGAGTACTAACCTCCTTATATAGAAAATACTATTTAGTAGGCTTATTCGAGAGGTTATATAGGATTTTAAGGACGAGCTTCGATTTTAAGTAACTATAAATTAAGTACTTTAAGAGGCTATAGAATACTATCTTATTAGTCTTTTTAAAGGTAAGTTATATTTTAACCTATTATACTAGTACTAGTACTAATATATTATTCCTAGATACTAACCTCTATACTATTTATATAAATCGTATTATAATTTAGTCTAAGGATATAGAATTAGCGAGGAGACTTCGTAGTAATAAGAAGAAGAATTAATTTAATAAATTTAGAGCTAGGAGGATATATTTTATTTAGTATACTAGTAAATAATATATTCTCTACTAATATCTTACTCTTTAACTACTAGAAGACTACTAGGTATATACTTAAATTATAAATTACTTACTCTTTATATATAAGAAGAATATTTCTATAATAGTTAATAAATAAGTATCTCTCCTTAATAATATATTAAAGAATTACTTTATTAAAGAATTACTTTATTAAAGAATAAACGGCTAGCTATATATTTTTGAATAAAAATTAAATAAATATATTTAATTTTTATTTCAAAATATATTCCGAGCTTAGTATATAATAATATTATCTAGAAGTAAGTAGATTTATAGAAGATATATATATAAACCCGTAAATACTATTAATATATTTATATCTCTACGTATTAAAGTTATATCTTTATATTTATACTTTATTAAATAGTTTCTTAGCCTTATAGAACCTAAAGTAGCTTAGCTATATTCTTAGTACTTCCTATAAATATAATAGTAGCTTTAAATAAAAGATACTACTTATATACTATTCCTTCTTAACTAATACTACTTCTCTATTATAGCTTTATTATCTTTAGTAACCTACGTCCCTCCTCCTATAGGTAACCTACTATCGGTAGGTAAAAACGACGCCTATTTTAAATAGATACTAAATAACTCTAAGTAGTTCTATAACTAGTAGATTATAATATAATAGTACTAGGAAAATATATTAGTCCCTACCCCTAATCTTCTAGTATAGGGAACTAATAGGAGAGCTATAGGCTAGTAGTATTTTATTAAAGGCGCTCTTTATATTTCTAGTAAGCCTCGTACTATCTATACGCGATACGATCTAGTCGTAAAATATCTATATAAGAATAGAACTAGTTAAATTAGTTCCTACGTAAAGACGAGGGTATATCTATCGACCTCCTTAGTACGAGGAATAGTATAGCTAACTATAGAAGAGGGCCTAAGGGTAGCTATAAGACTACTAGAAGACTACTAGGTTTTCTAATTTTAGTTCTACTAATATTCTACTCTAGAATCGACGAGTTAAGACTAAAATAGCGAACGCTAGAAGCCTTATACTATCCCTAGCTAATTTTAACGAATAACTCCTTCGTATAATTATTATATATAAGTAGTTATTAATAACTATTAATAACTTAGAATTCCTACGCCTCGTTATATACCTTAAATCTAAGCGACGGCTCCCTTCGTTATTAACTATTACTAATAAAATCCTTACCCTATAGAAGAAGTTAAAGGAGTCTATCCGTAAATACTTTCTACTAGTACCTTAGAAAGTCTTAATCGTCCTTAACGGATAGTCTATACCGTACTAGAATAGCTTCCTCGTAATTAAAGTATACTAGGTTTATAATTAGACCCTAATAGAAGCTTTAATTAGTTTCGAGCCCTACTATAGCGTTTATACTAGTAGGGACCTTACTAGAGTTATAATAGCGCGCCTTAAGTATTTTAATCTTAGTACTAGGATTATTACTTTTACTATAGATAACGCGTTAAATAACAAAATAATAGTATAGTTAGTAAATAAATATATTAAGGTACTTAGTAGGGATATTCCTAATATAGTAAACGAGATCGTACTATATCCCTATATCTCTTATATTATATAACTATATTATAATAGTCTCCTCGTAGATATTAAGTATCGGCCGAAAAAGGAGGAGTTTATTAGGAACTAGGAGGCGGAGGAAGAGGAGAGGGTTCTAGTAATTACTAAAGGGGAGTCTACTAACTCTAAGTATAGTATAAGTTATTTTCCTTCTTATAGTCTCCTAGTAGTCTCCTAGTAGTCTCCTAGTATTCTCCTAGTAGTCTCCTAGTATTCTCCTAGTAGTCTCCTAGTAGTCTCTTAGTAGTCTCCTAGTAGTCTTCTAGTAGTCTCCTAGTAGTCTTCTAGTAGTTTTATAATACTAATTCTTCTATAAAGCTACTATATACGGTTATAAAGGCCCGTTAAATTACGATCTTTATTAACTTAAGTAAAGGCCGATAGCTTATATTCTCGGAGATTTAAATAATCTAGTATCGCGCTTACTACCCTATTCTAGCTAAGATTCGACTTCTTTAATATACTTAAGATATTAAGATAAGATAGGACTCGACGTACTATATACTTATATAACTTCTAAGATTAAGAGACCAAATTAATTAATTTATAGATAAGGAATATTAATACCTTAGCTTAAGCGAAGATAAATAGGGCTAAGTATCGTACCTTATTACTATCCTCCGTCTTTTCGTAGTATATACGTAGCTTATTAGCTCTACGCGTAACCTAATAATCTACTTAGTCTTTAATATCTATAATCGACTATTTATATACCTCGAGAATATAGGGGAACGGCTTAGGGATAAGAACTATTAGTAGAAGTAAGAGATTAGTCGGGTATATAATAAGACGGTAGATAAGCTAAGGGTCTACTATAGTATAACGTCTAATATATAGGCTAGAAAGTACTATAGTATAGTAATCCTACTCTATTCTCGTTATAAGCTTAATACTTAGAACTAGCCTAAATAGTAGCCTATACTAGAAGATCTACTCGATTAGTAGGTATATTATTAGATAGAACTATACGTTCTATATAATACTTAATATACGTAGCGAAACCTAGTAATACGCTATATTAAAGTCCTATTATCGCTCTAACGAGGGTATATTAACCTCGATTCGGTTATAGATCTCTATATAGTAGTAGAGCCTTCTACTAAGTATAATACGCGCCTAATAGCGACGCGCGTAGTAATAGATATATAGTAAGAGTTCGATAAGTATCGCTTATAGAGTAAGTAAAAACCCTAGTCTTTAGTAGTTTTCTAGTAGTTACTAATAATCCCTAGATAAAGTACGGCTAGATCTTAAGGAACTATTCTAGTAATAGAGATCTATTAAGTACCGGTTTCTACGGATAGTAATAATAGTAAAGGATCTCTTTACTATCTAAGCGGCCGGTATTAGTATTAAACGAGAGTTGAGTATTACTAGTAACTTTAATATAAATAATAAGATATATAGCGTATAGGTTCTTAGTACGTTAATAGTAAGTAACTTTAAGTAGATAGTAGATTCTAAGTAGTATATACTTAACTACTATTTAATAGGGAGAAGGGATATTTATATAACTAAAGATAAATTAGCTACTAAGCGAGCTAAATAGACTAAGGAACTTATTCGTATAGTTAACGAGATATAGAGGTTAGATAAAATTAGCGATAGGGAGAATACTATAGACCCTAATAATATATTACTACTAGCTAAAGGAGCTTCTCCCCCTATACGGAGGTTAGCGAATAGATTATAATAGGATAATAAGGGTCTATTAGGTAAGTAGCTCGAAATAGTTAAGGGTATAGAAGATTATATTAGTAGTTATATTATAATACGTCGGCGAACCTAAGCTACTACTTAAAGTATAGGAAGGCGTAGGAGGGGTCGTATTATAAGACTACTAGTAGTATTACCTAGAGGTAGTATAGATCTTTAGGCGATAGTTAATAGCCGACGTAGTTATAAAGGTAATAATAAGGGCCCTATAACTAGGAGCGGAGCTTATCGTAATTAGTTTTAAGCTCTTAACTTTCGAGCCGTAGATTTAGTTATAATATAACTTATTATAAGCTCTATAACTACTAGAAGACTACTAGAAATATTTCGACTATCTTTATAACTACTAGAAGACTCTTTTTAACTACTAAAAGACTACTAGAAATACTATATATATTCTAAATATACTAATAGTATTATATACGGGTTATAACGGGTTAGGTTATAAGACCCCGCCCCTATCTAATAGTACGGGTTAAGAGCTTAGCGGGGCGGGTTAGGTTAGGGTTTTATACTTATAACCCGCCCTAAAAACCCGCTCTACCCTACCCCTAACCCGCCTCCCCCGTTTAGCCCCGCCCCGTTAGGGACCCTAAAGGAGCCCTATAGTACTACGTTAAATAGAAGGACTAGGGACTAAAGTACGACTCGTAGGAACTAGAGGCGAATATAGAGTATACTATAGAAGCTATTCGAGAGTTCGAAGTAAATAAGAAGCGTAAGTAGAATAAAACTAACCTATAGTAGAGAAGTTGGGTAGTAGTAGACTAAGCTACTACCGATCTACCTTACTAAGAAGAGGAGGTAGATAATAGTCTACTCTATAAAAAAGGTAGCTACTAAACTACTTAGTAGTATAGGAGGAGGAGAGAAGGTATAATAGGTAGGGCCTTTATACCTTATTACTAGAGGATTATACGGAGCCTTAGCTATATACCGGCTCTCTAACTCCCTATAGTAAAGCGTAAAGATAGATAGTTAAATTCTAGATAGGACCCTAGTTAAATATAAGTATTATACTAGTCCTAGAAAAGATTATCCCTTTATAAGTAAAGAGTATAAAAACTATATATATATAGTTAAAGAAGTTTAATTATTAAGCTAAAAGCCTAGGATAGATAATCCCCTATTAATATTACTCGCCGGTAACGTATATATAGAGAGTAAGTAAAGTAGTCCGAAACCCTACTCTCTAATACTTAGTTAGAGTCTATAGTAGAATCCGGCTCTACTAAAGTTACTAGAGCTAAAGGAGGTAGATTAGACTATATTAGGGTTAGTAGAGGGAAAGATAGAAAAGTATAAGCTACTTATAGCTAAGCGATAAGTATCGTATAGGTTTTTTAAGACCTATTAAATCTAACTTATCTCTTTTAATAATAACTTACTTATATCTAAGGTATCCTTCGGAACCTTAAGACTAGTAAAGTAAGCCTCGCGATCTATAATACTTTATATTTCGAGGACGAGGTTATTATTATACTTATAAAGTATAACTATACGTTCGTAGGTATTTATAGGTCCTTCTATTATATTTAGCTTATCTCGTAAGGCCTCGAACTTAGTACGGATAGAAAAAGGAAACTAGGATATTAGCTAGCGATACGATAGTAGGAAGAAGATAGATACGAACTAGTTTATAATACTTACCTATATCGCGATAAGGATTATACTAAGCGTTACCCTTCTTATTATAGATTAAGTAATCCTCTATACGACTAGAACTAGGTACGAGATATAGTATATAGCGATAGTAGAGTTTATTAACCTAGGCTACTATAATCTTCTCCGAACGAAGAGGAGCGGGTAGAGTAGGAGAGTATTAAGGACTAGTAAGACGATAGCGTTTTCTCTTACTACTTTTAAGTAGTATAATAAACGTTTAGAAGCTAACGAAAGGCGGAAAGCCTAGAAGTTAAATATATAATAATATTATTTAAAGTTAGAAAGAATACGAAAACTTAGTAGGTTTTATTAAGGAAAAACCTTCTATAGCTTTCTATTAGTAATATACGCGTAACGCGATTAATTGGTATTATATAGTTATTATAATATCCGGGTATTAGGATAAAGGTATTCCGCGGTATTAAGATTTAAATACTAGCGGAGATAGTTATACTATAAATAGTTAACTATAACTATTAAGGAAATAGTACGAGGACGTACTCCTAGAAGGGGAGGTAATTATAAAGTAATTTAAAAAGAAGGTTAGATATTATATAGTATAAAAGTAATTATATAACCTATACCTATTTGTAGCCGGCTTAGAGTAGACGAAGAGATAGTAGAGATTATCTTTAGTATTAATATATTCTTATACTTCTTTCTATCTCTTTTCTTATAAGTAGGTATAGATTAACTAGTAGAACTAGCTAGCTACAACCTATAGGTATCTTAAGGTCAAGGAAAAGATAGGTAAAAATAAATAACTAGTATATCTATATTCTTAAAGCTTAAAAGTTATAACTTAAGTTATAACCGGGCTATATATATATAGAACTACGTAGTACGTAATCTAGGTACTACGTAGTATACTAAGTCTATCTAGGTCTAAATAGTATCTAAGGTAGAGCTAGACGGCTATAAGAAGAAAGGTCTCTACTTCTAATATAGAGGGAGTAGATACTATATAAGCGACTACGTATACTACCCCGCTAAGTAACCTACTATAGGTAAGATAAGCGTAGATAATATAGTATTAAATTACTATTAACTTCTACCGCTTATATAAAGGTAATAATAATAACTATAGTAAGAGATAGGATTATAGGTAAACTAATAGCTAATAAGAGACTCCTCCTATTATAATATCTAAGTATTTATAGGCGTAGCGAGTACGCTAAGGAGGCGTACGTAATAATACCCGAATATAAGGCGTAAGCCCTTAGAGTATCTAGTCCTTATAATTATTCCCCCTTAATAGATCTAGTCCCTAGATCCTATCGAGTAAATTTTAGTAGAGAAACTATCTCGGAACCTAGCTACGTACGTAGTATAGCTATTAGTAATATATAGTAGCTATACGTATTAAGTATTAGGCTGCCTAGTACGGCTTTAGGTTTTGAAAATTCCTAACTTAATACAAATTTTTTTTATTTTGGTTAACTCCTAACGTACGAACCCGCGGTAAGTAGTCTATATATAGGTATATTAATAATAATAAGAATACGAACCTTAACTATTCTTATTTCTTTCTTCTCCTTTAACTTACTAATATATATACCTACTCCTAGTACCTAACTTACTTACCCCTTATATAACCCTTATACCCTACTCTTAACCCTTACTATAAACTAATAAGTTACTAAGGAAATCCTTATATATAATAAGCGTCTTAGCGTCCCTATATACGTCCGTTATACGCGCGACCCGTAACGTATAGGCTCCTATAATACCCTATTACTATAGAAGTATAACTACTATAACTATAGCCGCTATAACTACGTCCCTATAAGTATATATATACTTAGCGTATTCTAGTCGCCTTAACTTTTTACTAACTTTAGTAAGTTCCTAAATAGTTCTATCCTATAGTAAATATATTATTAGAGACTACGTCTTAAATTACTAATACTAAGTTCGCGTATAGTTAGCGCGTCCTTAACGCGTCTCCTATTCTATTATTTTAGTTATTTTTCTAAGGGTCTAGCTAATATATTTTTTAAGTAGCTACTAATAGAGGAGTATCTAGCTCGCTATTATAAGCGGTTCGATCGTATTACGACCTAGTAGCTTACTACTAAGAATAAAAAGGGTAGGTCTAGTAAGACTAAGTTTAAAGCTAATAATAACTCCCTAGCTACGCTAGCCCTACTTAAGTAATATATAGTAATAAATACTCTTAGGGATATCGCTAACTAGTTAAGATAGATTATAAGTTTAATATTACTACTTACTTAGCGTATACTAAACGTATATAGAACGAGGATACTATTATTACTTCTTATAATAGTTAATTCCCTAGGGACTAGGTTTTATCTAATACCCTATAGTTAACTAGTAGGTAGCGCGTTATACGCGAGGACCCTACGGCGGGTATATATAGCGTAGATAATAATAAGGCTTATAACTATTAGGCCCTAGTTAATAAGAATAATATATAGGGTTAGTTAGTTAGTAGGTACGCTAGTAGTACTCTTCTTATTCGGCGAGCTAGTATAGATAGTAGGTAGCTATTATATTTAAGTATTAGGTATATTTATAGAATTTTCTTTTTTAGGGGCTTAGTTAGGATATATTAATAGTATATATCTTACTAGCGCTCCCTATACGTCTCTATACTAAGCCGGTTTATAGCTATAATCTATTTAACTCTACTTACTTTAAGTACTATAAGGGGGATAAAGGTATATAACTAGAATAGGAAGTAGAATAGGAATAGATAATAGAATAATACTATAGAATAAAAGAATAGAATATTACTAGAATATATAATATACGTAATATAATATACGTTAGTACGATATAAGGGAATACTACTATCGATAAGATAGGAACTAGATTACTATATTACTATATAATAATAAGAACTTACGAGTAGGATAACGATAATATAGAACTACTATAATACTATAATTTACTAGAGTAGGGAATATATAATAATAACTAGTAAATAGAACAATTTAATATTAATACTAAAGATAGGAACTAAATTACTAGCGCTACGCGTATACGGGAATAGAATAGTAACTAAGTCGATACTATAATATAATCTAATTTTTATTACTTATTTTAACTCTAGACTCTCTTTTACTTACCCCTAACTACCTTATCTATCTCTTTATAAACTACCTTATCTATCTCTTTACGAAATACTTAAAAATCCTATTATCTTACCTTCGTATAGTAGCTAAGCGGTAGAAGTTAATAGTAATCTAATACTATATTATCTACGCTTATCTTACCTATATTTTAGAGGTCGTACTAGGGTTTCTCTCTATAGCTAAGACGATTCCTAGTAGCTATTATAGTATTATAATCGAATTTATACTTAGGATACTCTCTTTTTATTCTAGACTAGATTATCGAACTTTTAAATACTAGACTTTAAATACTAGACTTTAGATATTAGACTTTAGGACTCTTTTTTTTTACTATTAACTTAACTATAGAACTATCGGACTATTAAAAATAGAACTTCGTATATTAATCTTTAACTACTAGGCTTTTAAACTTTCCTTTAAATACTTAACTCTAGACTCTTAACTTTAGACTCTCGACTTTAGACTTTCGACTACCCTTTTTTAAGGGTACCTTCGAACTTTTTTTATATAAATATTAACTAGTATTACTTTATACTTTTAAACCGACTTTTTCTCTTTATATAACCGAATAATACTTAACTAACCGACTATTACTAAACTTAGAAATAGGAAAAATCTCTATAAAGGTCTAAGTCTAAGCTATATTAATAGAAAATTAGAATTTAAAATAATTACTAGTAATATCATAGTTCTTTTAACTCCTTAGACTAAGTCTAGGATATCCCGCTAATAGAAATTATACTTTATACGAAAATACCTAGGATTATCTATACTATTAATATATTACCTTTCTATAGCCTATATACCCTTATCTAATAAGTTAGAAAAGAGAGGCCTAACTATACTATATATAAAATAGTACTATTCTCGCCGTCTAGGTTACGAACTCTACGTATTAGTATATAGATCTAACTCCTTTTAGTTACTTATCTTTAAAATTATCTAGGAACTCTAAGTATTAATACTCTTATCTCTAAGAAACGTACGCGAAAGAATATAATATAAAAAGAATATAACGACTTAAGACTAATAAAAAATCGAAATACCTATATACTTACGCTTAGACTAAAGAATCCCTTCTACTAGAACCTCTTCGGATTCTTCCGGCCCTCCCTCTAGTAATTCGTCTATGGCTAATCTTAGTCCTATAATTAAAGGACTAGCTACTCGTTTATATACGGGAATAGAATAGTAACTAAGTCGATACTATAATATAATCTAATTTTTATTACTTATTTTAACTCTAGACTCTTTCTTACTTACCCCTAACTACCTTATCTATCTCTTTATAAACTACCTTATCTATCTCTTTACGAAATACTTAAAGATCCTATTACCTTACCTTCGTATAGTAGCTAAGCGGTAGAAGTTAATAGTAACCTAATACTATATTATCTATACTTATCTCGCCTATATTTAAGAGGTCGTACTAGGGTTTCTCTCTATAGCTAAAACGATTCCTAGTAGCTATTATAGTATTATAATTAAATTTATACTTAGGATACTCTCTTTTTTATTCTAGACTAGATTATCGAACTTTTAGATATTAGATTTTAAATACTAGACTTTAAATACTAGACTTTAGATATTAGACTTTAGGACTCTTTTTTTTTACTATTAACTTAACTATAGAACTATCGGACTATTAAAAATAGAACTTTATATATTAATCTTTAACTACTAGGCTTTTAAACTTTCCTTTAAATACTTAACTCTAGACTCTTAACTTTAGACTCTCGACTTTAGACTTTCGACTACCCTTTTTTAGGGGTACCTTCGAACTTTTTTTATATAAATATTAACTAGTATTACTTTATACTTTTAAACCGACTTTTTCTCTTTATATAACCAAATAATACTTAACTAACCGACTATTACTAAACTTAGAAATAGGAAAAATCTCTATAAAGGTCTAAGTCTAAGCTATATTAATAGAAAATTAGAATTTAAAATAATTACTAGTAATATCCTAGTTCTTTTAACTCCTTAGACTAAGTCTAGGATATCCCGCTAATAGAAATTATACTTTATACGAAAATACCTAGGATTATCTATACTATCGATATATTACCCTTCTATAGCCTATATACCCTTATCTAATAAGTTAGAAAAGAGAGGCCTAACTATACTATATATAAAATAGTACTATTCTCGCTATCTAGGTTACGAACTCTATATATTAGTATATAGATTTAACTCCTTTTAGTTACTTATCTTTAAAATTATCTAAGAACTCTAAGTATTAATACTCTTATCTCTAAGAAACGTACGCGAAAGAATATAATATAAAAAGAATATAACGACTTAAGACTAATAAAAAATCGAAATACCTATATACTTACGCCTAGACTAAAGAATCCCTTCTACTAGAACCCCTTCGGATTCTTCTAGCCCTCCCTCTAGTAATTCGTCTACGGCTAATCTTAGCCCTATAATTAAAGGACTAGCTACTCGTTCTAATATAATTAACCTTATTAATACCCTTAAGGATTTTACTATTACTAGAAGATAGGAAAGAAAGGCTTAAGCCTTTAATTTTAAGAACTATATACTCTCTCCTAAAGAATACTTTAATAGTAGGAATATTATAGACTTCCTTATTCGCCTTAAAGATACTTTTAATACCTATAATATTACTAATAATACCTATAAGATCTAGGCTTTTACTCGTAATATTAAGTCTAGCTACCTATATAATATTAAGCTTTTAGGTAGCTATAAGGAATATAGCTATAGAATTATCCGTAAATCTTTTTATAAGGAATATATCGCTACTAATAATTATTAGCGAAAGGAAACTACTACTTATCTTTATAAACTTACCTTTTAAAGCGCCTCTTAGAAACTAGATACTCGTAACTTTATTAAGGAATTTAAGAACTACTATCTACTTATTATTAATACTAATAAACTAACTAAGTCTACTATAAGTAGGATCTTCCTTAGTAGATTACTAGAATCGGTTTATTAATAGGTTAACTTAATACTTAATATCGACCCTCGTATTCGCTCTATCTTTAACGATATTAAACGGATTATCCTTAAAGCTAAATAGATTATTATTAGTAATAAGAATATATAACTCTTTATATTAGATAGTTATAAAGAAAGTACCCTTAATAGGGTTATTAAACGAATAGTCCTTCGAAGGAACGAGGCTATAGCTAAAGAAAAACCTAAAACTACTAAACCTTAACTTAAGGCTAATATTATTAAAGCTCTTAAGGGTCTTCGTAGAATAAATACTTCTAAGGATATCCTACTCTTCGCTATCGCTAAAAGTACGGATCCTACTATAGTAGTAGCTAGGAAAGATATAAAATAGTTTACTATACTTAATAATTAGATTTATAATAACTTTCGCTCTTCTACTTAGTCTAATACTATACTATTAGGAAGTTCCTTCGTTTATACTAACCTACGTAGAAATTACTATAGGGGGCTAGCTAATACTAACTAGTTTTATTAGTATATTTAGAATACTACTAACTAATATAGTTAGTCTACTAATATTAAGTCTACTAGTATCCCTAGTAACTCCTAGCTTTAGCCCCTAGCCTAGCTAAGAAACCCGAACCTAACTACTCTACCTACTAACTATCCTTTAATCCCTTCTTCGTTACCGCCCCCTATATAGACTACCTAGAACGGAATATTAGAAAAGAGGGGTTATAGGAGCTATAGAAGTATAGAATATTATAAATAAATATACCCTAATATTACTAAACTAGTTACTTAAGGAATTTACTATTAGAATATAAACGTAATACCTAGATAGTAGTACTAGGGAACTTTAGCTACTTTAAGTAGGAAAATCGGAGGAATTATTAATAGCTAGAACTATAGTAACTAGATCTAGGCTTAATTAACTTAGTTTTAATAGAGCCCTAGTAGTATTTCGTTATTTAAGATAGTTAAGTTATTTATTAGAATTGTAGAATTAAGCGACTCGGAATAGGAAGACTTTAGTATATAGGTTTAGATATCGAATATTAGTAAAGTAGGAGGAGATAGATTTATACCCTCTATTATTCTTACGCCTACTAATTAACTACGTTTATCTATACGAAAATCCCTATTAGAAAAGGTAAAAAGAAAATAGCCTACTAGTATTACTAAGTCTAGTAGATCTAAGGCCCCGATAGTTAAGTATATAGTATATAGTTATATCTCTAAGACCGTAGAATAATAGAATAGTAAAGGAGACTCGGATATAGATTTAGACTTAGAAAACGATAAACTAGATATAACCCTTAGAAACTTACTACTAGAACTACTAAAGAAAACTCGTAAGCCTAGAAATCTAACTCTTAAGTAGTACGTTATAAAGAAAGATAAGGCTACTAATAGAATATATATAGTAGGGAATATCCTCTAGTAATTACTCTAGCTTAGTCTTTAGGATACTATTATTTATATTCTAGTATTTAGAGATCTCTTATATAAATCTCTACTAGAATAGTTAGCTAATAATATCCGTCCTAAAATAGAAGAAATAGAACGAAGGAAATAGGAAAAGGCTATTAAAAGAAAAAGGAAAATAGAAGAACGATAGAAAGTAGACGGAATAAAATAAAAAGTAGAAATTATAGTACTATACTTAGAAGAGTAAGAACTAACTTCGGAAATAATTCTTTATATTAATAAGGATAATAACTATTCTTATATTTCTATAAGAAGCCCTATCTTAATAGCTTAGATTAGAAAACTAGAAATTAAGGCTTTATATAATACTAGAGCCGAAGTAAACGTTATATCTAAAGAAGTTATAAGGAGTTATAGATTAGTAGTTAATAGTATTAAGTAGGATATCTAGGGACTAGTCTTAGATAAGCTTAAAGTTACTAACGAGAGGAGAGTTCCTCTAGTTAGCTAGACTAGTATATATATACGGATTACTAGAGTAGACTTTAATTATAAGAATATAGTCTTTATAGTACTTAAAGACTATTCTTAGGGAATAATACTTAGTTAGCCTTTCTCGGTACGGAGCCGTCTTATTATATAGGCTAAAGCGGATAGTAGTATCTCGTATAAGGTATTCTCTATAAACGGCGAATAGAGTATTATATAGTAAGTAGTTATCTTAGAATTCCTATATAATAGGTATAAGTCTAGTCTTCGAATCCCTTATACTTATTTAGACTAGGAAGATAATTCTAATTTAGATAATTCGGAAAATAAAGAGGTAGAGTCCTAGATCTTAGAAGGATATCTACTATATATATAAGAAACCTAAGACTTTTAGTACTAAACTTAGGCTAGAAAATATATAAATAGCTTTTTAACGATCTAATCCGCGATAAGTTTCTCTTACTACTAGACTTTAGGAGACTTCTATATAATAAGATTTATACTACGACTAGACTTAATATAGCTACTATAGTAAATAAGATAAAGCTATAGAAAGAAAGGGATAAGCTTCTATAGGAATAAAAAATAAGGTATAGAATATTTACCTATTACTACTTTATATCTATAAAGTCTCGGACTAGATTACTAACCTTTAAATACTTAGATAAATAGGACCTACTTTCCCTAAGGATTTCCTTATTTTCGACTAGCTCCCCGATAAAATATAAAACGAAATACTTAAATAGTATATATAAAAAGAAAGCGGATAAGATCTAATTTTAGAATATTTAACTTACTAATAGATCTATACCTAGCGGTCGTATAGATTAGAGAGATATAATACTAAAAGAATAATTTAGTACGGAACCTTACTATTACTTTAATAGATTCCTCGAGAAACGCTACGTCCGCTTCCCTTATTAGACTCGACTTATAGAACTCTAGTTTAAGGATATACGTATTAATTAGTCTCTTAGTTTAGATAAACGATTACTAGTTAAGGAAATACTTATATAATAAGAACCTACCCTCGTATAGAGCTTCGAAGAATATAATAAGATTAGAAAAGAGATAGTACTAGTATAGGTTATCTAGGTAGTAGACTATAAACCTTAGTAAGCAAAACCCTTTAATATCCCTAAGGCTCTATTAAGTAAAATTTATTAGATATTTTATAAAAGAATTAAGCCGGGAAGAGTCGAGCCTAGTTACGCCTTATACTATAACCTATAGTTTTTAGTCTTAGAGAAAAACGGTAAGTATTAACTAATTAATAGCGCTACGAATATTAATATAGTTACTATTAGAGACGCGAATATACTACTAATAGCTAATAAATTTTCTAACTTATTTACTAGATACGTATAGATATCGCTTACTAACCTTTTCTCTAGATACGACTAGTTAGAACTCGTTAAAGAAAGTCGTAATTTTACCTCGTTTATATACCTATTTAGTCTTTTACGAATAACTACTTTACCTTAAGGCGTAACGAACTTAGTAGCCTAATTTTACTATATATCTAAGATAATTATTTCTTACTAGTTTAGATATAGTAATATTTACGTAAACGATATAATTACTAGAATACTAAAAAAGTACGATAATAATAAGGAATCTAAACTTAAAGGAGTATATTAAGGAGTCTTAGAATACGTAGTTAGGCTAGATATAGTTCTTACGGATATTAAATACGTAGGAGTAACGATATTAGGAGAAAAGTTTAATATCTATAAAGAAAGCGTAAATATAATTAGATACTATTACGATTAAGAAGGAAGATACTTAAATATTTCTAAAGTAACTACTATTTTAAACTAGTTAACTACTAGGTCTATTAAGTCTATAAAAGCTTTTATTAGAGTCTATATCTATTACTAAATCTAGATATAAGATTTTACTATTATCTCGAAACCTATCTTCGTATTATTTAAGAAAGACTTAGAATTCTATTAGGGAAAGGAATAAGATAAGATAATAAAATCTCTTTAGAAAGTACTTTCGACTATACCCGTACTATAACTAGTTATATATAAACTAGACTTAGATAAGATTATTCTTATAGTAGATACTTTAGGAGAAGGATAGGGAGCGGTTCTATAATAACTAGATAAACTAGGTAAAAGATATCTATACTAATATAAAAGTAGAATCTAGTTACTATCGGAAAGGAAATACGATATAGTTAAACTAGAATACTATACCCTTTTATACGTACTTAAGAAATTCTATTTTTATCTTTAGGGAACGTATTTCGTAGTCGAAACGGACGCTTAGACTTTAATCTATTAACTTAATAGAATATCTTTAGATATAGCCGGATCTCTAGTTATATAGTAGCTCGTATAGATTTAGATATAGGATTTTAATATTTAATACGTTCCTAGAAAAAAGAATATAGTAACTAATAGACTTTCCTACTAATTTAGTAACGTATCTAAAATAGATATCTCTACTATTCCTAACTTCGATATCGAGGATTTTATTAATTAACGACTTGGAGCCCTTTACTATTCTAGTATTTACGTCTATAAGCGTAACCTACGGTATATAATTTAGCTCTACCTAATAACCGTACCTAGCCCGGAAAATAATAATAATACTAGTAGCGAGAGTTCTACGGATTAGAACGAAGAATACGGAGAATTTAGTTTATTAGAACCTTAGAAAGGATTAGATAGAGAATATACTATAGAATATTAAGTAATTACTAACTAGCTTATAATATTAAAAACTACGGACTACCTTAAAGGTAAATAAATTATAGCTATAAAAAGAAAGGTAATAGGCTACCTTATAGCTAGATAGTAACTATTTAAGCGAGGTAAACGAGGATAAGCCTACTATTACGTAATTAATAATTAGGACTAGTAAAAGGAAATTATTATTACTCTCTATAATAAATATAGCTATAAAAGGCGCGAAACTACTATAGTACTTATTCAGAATCGATATTACTAGGATAGATACTATAACGACGTCTATAAATAGATTAAGGAATATCTCTAATATTAAATAAGCGATCGAGTATATATAGTAGAACCTCTAAATACGACTATTATACGGAGTAAAATTCTCGGCGTAAGATAATCTTTCGATTATACGATAATTACTTTATAAGGTAGTTATAGCTATCTTATCTAGGTAAGAGAGGAATTAAGTAGTTAATTTAAAGTAAAAGTACTTTATTTAGTACCTACGTTTAAGAATATCGTAGATTTTATCTTTAAGGAACTAATCTATTAATAGGGTATTATATCTAAGATTAGGGTCGATAGAGGTCCTAAGAATAAGCTATATACTAATATACTTCTAAAACTATACGATATTAGAAAGATTAATATTTTACTATATAATAGTTAAGGCTAAGGAGGAATTAAACGGTCTTACTTAATAATATAAGAAGCCTTCCGACGAGTAATAAACGGGAACTAGAAATCTTAAAAAGATTTATTACTAGCTATACTTTAGGCTAAACGAATAACGGTTAATAGAATAACTAGTATAACTCTAGTTAGGATAATACTTAGTAAGGAATACGTCCTTCTAATCGAACTAAAAATAGTTATATAGTAAAACCTCTTTTAGTCTATAATTAGGATAATAGAATACCTTCTCTTTCTACGAGTAAAGTAACTAGATTAGAGAGAGGAAGACCTCTAGGAAACTATTATAAAGTAGAAACGTATAAGATAGGAAGTAAACGAGTACTAGGAATTATAATATTAGACTAGAATACGTACTAAAAACCTAAACGTAGGATAGCTCGTCCTCTTATATAATACGAAAATTATTAAGGATTTCGGATCTAAGTTAGATTTTATATAGGTTAGTCTATACCGTATTATAGAAGTATATAAGGATAAGAGAACTAGATTACCTATTATAGGGTCCCTAACGGGGCGGGGCTAAACGGGGGGGGGGCGGGTTAGGAGTAGGGTAGGGCGAGTTTTTAGGGCGGGTTATAAGTATAAAACCTTAATTTAACTCGCCCCGCTAAGCTCTTAACCCGCCCTATTAGATAGGGGTAGAGTCTCGTAACCTAACCCGTTACAACCTATATATAATACTATTAGTATATTTAGAATATACGTAGTATTTCTAGTAGTCTTTTAGTAGTTAAAAAGAGTCTTCTAGTAGTTATAAAGATAGTCGAAATATTTCTAGTAGTCTTCTAGTAGTTATAGAGCTTATAATAAGTTATATTATAACTAAATCTACGGCTCGAAAGTTAAGAGCTTAAAACTAAGTACGATAAGCTCTACTCCTAGTTATAGGGCCCTTATTATTACCTTTATAACTATATTAGCTATTAACTATCGCCTAAAGATCTATACTACCTCTAGGTAATACTACTAGTAGTCTTATAACGCGACCCCTTCTACGCCTTCCTATACTTCGAGTAGTAGCTTAGGTTCGCCGATATATTATAATATAACTACTAATATAATCTTCTATACTCTTAACTATTTCGAGCCGCTTACCTAATAGACCCTTATTATCCCGTCGTAATCTATTCGCTAACCTCTATATAGAGGGAGAAGCTCCTTTAGCTAGTAGTAGTATATTATTAGGGTCTATAGTATCCTCCTTATCGCTAATTTTATCTAACCTCTATATCTTATTAACTATACGAATAAGTTCCTTAGTCTATTTAGCTCGTTTAGTAGCTAATTTATCTTTAGTTATATAAATATCCCTTCTCCCTATTAAATAGTAGTTAAGTATATACTACTTAAAATCTACTATCTACTTATAGTTACTTACTATTAACGTACTAAGAACCTATACGCTATATATCTTATTATTTATATTAAAGTTACTAGTAATACTCAACTCTCGTTTAATACTAATACCGGCCGCTTAGATAGTAAAGAGATCCTTTACTATTATTACTATCCGTAGGAACTAGTACTTAATAGATCTCTATTACTAGAATAGTTCCTTAAGATCTAGCCGTACTTTATCTAGGGATTATTAGTAACTACTAGAAAACTACTAAAGACTAGGGTTTTTACTTACTCTATAAGCGATACTTATCGAACTCTTACTATATATCTATTACTACGCGCGTCGCTATTAGGCGCGTATTATACTTAGTAGAAGGCTCTACTACCGTATAGAGATCTTTAACCGAATCGAGGTTAATATACCCTTATTAAAGCGATAATAGGACTTTAATATAGCGTATTACTAGGTTTTACTACGTATATTAAGTATTATATAGAACGTATAGTTCCGTCTAATAATATACCTACTAATCGAGTAGATCTTCTAGTATAGGCTACTATTTAGGCTAGTTCTAAGTATTAAGCTTATAACGAGGATAGAGTAGGATTACTATACTATAGTACTTTCTAGCCTATATATTAGACGTTATACTATAGTAGACCCTTAGCTTATCTACTACTTTACTATATACCCGACTAATCTCTTACTTCTACTAATAGTTCTTATCTCTAAGTCGTTCCTCTATATTCTCGAGGTATATAAATAGTCGATTATAGATATCGAAGACTAAGTAAATTATTAAGTTACGCGTAAAGCTAATAAGCTACGTATATACCGCGAAGGGACGGAGGATAGTAATAAGGTATAATACTTAGCCTTATTTATCTTCGCTTAAGCTAAGGTATTAATATTCCTTATCTATAAATTAATTAATCGGGTCTCTTAATCTTAGAAGTTATATAAGTATATAGTACGTTAAGTCCTATCTTATCTTAATATCTTAGGTATATCGAAGAAGTCGAATCTTAGCCGGAATAGGGTAGTAAGCGTAATACTAGATTATTTAAATCTCCGAGAATATAAGCTATTAGCCTTCGCTTAAGTTAATAAAGATCGTAATTTAACGGGCCTTAATAACCGTATATAGTAGCTTTATAGAAGAATTAGTATTATAAAACTACTAGGAGACTACTAGGAGACTACTAGGAGACTACTAGGAGACTACTAAGAGACTACTAGAAGAATACTAAGAGACTACTAGGAGACTACTAGGAGACTATAAGAAGGAATATAACTTATACTACGCTTAAAGTTAGTAGACTCCCCCCTAGTAATTACTAGAACCCTCTCCTCTTCCTCTACCTCCTAGTTCCTAATAAACTCCTCCTTTTTCGGCCGATACTTAATATCTACGAGGAGACTATTATAATATAGTTATATAATATAAGAAATATAGGGATATAGCGCGATCTCGTTTACTATATTAGGAATATCCCTACTAAGTACCTTAATATATTTATTTACTAACTATACTATTATTTTATTATTTAACGCGTTATCTATAGTAAAAGTAATAACCCTAGTACTAAGATTAAAATACTTAAGGCGCGCTATTATAACTCTAGTAAGGTCCCTACTAGTATAAGTACTATAGTAGGGCTCGAAACCGATTAAAGCTTCTATTAGGGTCTAATTATAAACCTAGTATACTTTAATTACGAGGAAGCTATTCCGGCGTAGTATAGACTATCTATTAAGGACGATTAAGACTTTCTAAAGTACTAGTAGGAGATATTAATAGATAGACTCCTCTAACTTCTTCTATAGGGTAAGGATTTTATTAGTAATAGTTAATAACGAAGGGAGCTATCGCTTAGGTTCGAGGTATATAATAAGGCGTAGGAATTCTAAGTTATTAATAGTTATTAATAACTACTTATATATAATAATCGTATAAAGGAGTTATTCGTCGAAATTAGCTAGGGATAGTATAAGGCTTCTAGTATTCGCTATCTTAGTCCTAACTCGTCGATTCTAGAGTAGAATATTAGTAGAACTAAAATTAGAAAACCTAGTAGTCTCTTAGTAGTTTTATAGCTACCCTTAGGCCCTCTTCTATAGTTAGTTATACTATTCCTCGCGCTAGAGAGATCGATAGATATACCCTCGTCTTTACGTAGAAACTAATTTAACTAGTTCTATTCTTATATAGATATTTTACGACTAGATCGTATTACGTATAGATAGTATAAGGCTTACTAGAAATACAAAGAGTACCTTTAATAAAATACTACTAGCCTATAGCTCTCCTATTAGTTCCCTATACTAGAAGGTTAGGGGTAGAGACTAATATATTTTCCTAGTACTATCGTATTATAATCTACTAGTTATAGAACTACTTAGAGTTATTTAGTATCTATTTAAAATAGGCGTCGTTTTTACCTACCGATAGTAGGTTACCTATAGGAGGAGGGACGTAGGTTACTAAAGATAATAAAGCTATAATAAAGAAGTAGTATTAGTTAAAAAGGAATAGTATATAAGTAGTATCTCTTATTTAAAGCTACTATTATATTTATAGGAAGTACTAAGAATATAGCTAAGTTACTTTAGGTTTTATAAGGCTAAGAAACTATTTAATAAAGTATAAATATAAAGATATAACTTTAATACGTAGAGATATAAATATATTAATAGTATTTACGGGTTTATATATATATCTTCTATAAATCTACTTACTTCTAGATAATATTATTATATACTAAGCTCGGAATATATTTTTAAATAAAAATTAAATAAATATATTTAATTTTTATTTAAAAATATATAGCTAGCCGTTTATTCTTTAATAAAGTAATTCTTTAATAAAGTAATTCTTTAATATATTATTAAGGAGAGATACTTATTTATTTACTATTATAGAAATATTCTTCTTATATATAAAGAGTAAGTTATTTATAATTTAAGTATATACCTAGTAGTCTTCTAGTAGTTAAAGAGGGAGATATTAGTATAGAATATATTATTTACTAGTATACTAAATAAAATATATCCTCCTAGCTTTAAATTTATTAAATTAATTCTTTTTCTTATTACTACGAAGCCTCCTTACTAATTCTATATCCTTAGACTAAATTATAATACGATTTATATAAATAGTATATAAGTTAGTATCTAGGAATAATATATTAGTACTAGTACTAGTATAATAGGTTAAAATATAACTTACCTTTAAAAAGACTAATAAGATAGTATTCTATAGCCTTTTAGAGTACTTAATTTATAGTTACTTAAAATCGAAGCTCGTTCTTAAAATCCTATATAACCTCTCGAACAAGCCTACTAAATAGTATTTTCTATATAAGGAGGTTAGTACTCTTCTAGTAGCGGCGGATCTTACGTAAAGTAATAGCTAGAAAGTATTAGAGACTACTAGGATACTACTAGGAATTCTACGTAATATATAATTCTAACTTACTTCCTAGTTTATAATAGTAGGGCTTTCTTATACTACCTATATTACTTTTATCTTTTCTAGTAACTTATTTTTAAGTAGCTAATACCCTTAAAGTCTTTACTAGGACCTTACTACTAGTAGTAATAGGATTTCGAGCCTTAAGCGTAGCTCTTCTTTTAGTAGCTACTATAGTACTTTTACTAGTACTAGTAACTATCTTACTAGCTATTAGTCTCTTTACTAGTATTTTTTTTACTAGTATCTTTCTTACTAGTATCTTTTTTACTACTAGTCTCTTTCTTACTAGTAGTAGTAGTAGTACTACTACTATTACTAGGAGTAGTACTACTACTACTACTACTACTACTACTACTACTACTACTACTACTACTACTAAGGATTTACTAGTATCTTCTAGTATTTAAGTATTAAGTATTTCCTAGTTAGAAACCTATAGTTAAGTAGTATTTAGCTTTTTTATAGTAGTATCTAGCTCTTCTATAGTAGTATCTAGCTCTTCTATAGTAGTATCTAGCTTTTAAGTAGTATTAATTAGCTCTTTTAGAGTAGCTTTTAGGTCTTTTAGAATATCCTTAAACTTATTATCTTCTCTATCTAGCTCTTTAGATTTTAGTATTTTAAATAGGGTCTTTTCTCTAGTAGTCGGGTCCTTCTTCTTAGTTTTACTATACTTATTAAGAATATTTCCTTCCTTATCTAGTACCTTAATATCTAATAGTACCGAGGATAAGGAACTACTTAAGGAAGTACTAGGACTTTTATATAGCTCTTTTTAAATTTAAGTACTAATAAGCTAGGAATCGAGATCTAGATTACCTAGACTACTAGGATAGCTACTAGGCTCTACTAGTTTAATTAGAGGAGAATCTAGTAGAGCCTTTTTTAATTTATTAGCTACTTAAAGATCTACTATAGAAGTAAGGCTACGCTAGTAGGTACCCTTACTACGTACTATTAAATAATTAGTAATAATTATTAGTTAATTTATTTTTAATATAGTAGTTACTAGTAGTAATCTAGTAGTAATATAGGTTAAAAAGTAAGGATAAAGCTATATAGATTATTAGCGTACGTATAGACGTAAAAACTCTATAGCGCTAGTAAACTAGCGTACCGAGATCGGACGACTATACTTTTCGTACTATATAGTATAAATATATAAAATACTTCTACTAATTATACTAATTTAATTTAAGCTTTACTCTACTTTAATCTCGCTTATTTTATAAGACTTAAACTACTAGTAAACTACTAGGCTTAGCCTAGCGTAAATCTATAGATCTATAATAGTACTATTAAAACTAACTAAACTCCTCTCTACTAATATTTATATAGTTAAAGAACGTACGCGGTATAGTAAAAAGAGAGGCTTTAATCTCTAGGTTATAAAGAGTTAGCGCGTATTAAATTAAGTAAAGTTAGAGACTCGTTAAAAACTAAAAAAGTCTAATAGTTAGAATCTTCTCTTAGATACTAAGTAGCGGTCCTAAATTACGTAATCTAAGTAAGCTATTAATAATAAGTAGTAAGAACCTAGTAGTATCCTAGTAGTAATATATACTAATCTAGCCCTAGAATATCGAATAGTACCTATCCTAGCCTCCTTAAACTAGACCTACTTACGCTTTTCGATTTTAGTAATAAAGATTAAGATAAAGATTAAGATAAAGATATAAATAATAGAATAGAAGAAAGCTCTAGTTAAGAATCGAGTAAAGAGGAGGATATAGATATTAATATAATACCCTAGGCTTAGGGTAGAAATATTACTATACTATTCGACGAGTCCTATAATTAATACTATATAGAGTTTTATCTAGTCGTCTATACGTAAGTAAGACGGTCCTAGTAAGTAATTAGAAAGGGGTTAGTAAATTTAATAAATAGTAGTTTAAATTTAGTTAAGGGTATATATAATATCTATAAACTACTTTTAGAAGAATATTTAGAGGTAAGTCTTTTAATTTCTAGTAGTCTCCTAGTAGTTTCTAATATCCTTTTAGAGTCTAGTAAGCTTATTCTATAATAAAGATAGAGAAGAGTAACTACTAGTCTATCTAGCTAATTAACTACCCTTAATCTCTCCCCTTTAATTCTCTTCTATAGAGTAGGTTACTTTAATACGAAATCTCCTAGCTTATTACTATAATTTCGATAAAAGGCTTCCTAGTCCTACTTATTAGTAGGCTATATACCCTATAGATAAGATAAAGCTAAAGGAGAATCTACCTAATAGAGAGCTTATAATAGAGGTATAGGAGTTAATATTTAGTAAAAAGGTAGAAGTAAAAGAGAGATTTAGTAGAATAAGAGATATAGATAAGGTTAATCTTATTATAAAACTATTAGTATTATAGGCGACTAATAGTTTAGGTTATACTCTTAATATAAATAAGAAGATATAAGAGTTTTAAGCTACTACTAAAAAATTAGCTAATAAAGTTAATAGGTTTAAGGATAAAGATAAACGTACTTTTCAATTAGATATTAAGAGTAATAGAGAGGAAGATAAAGAAGAAGAAGAAGAAGAGGAGAAGGAGGATAACTAGATTATTAATAATATATATATAGAAGATCTTTCTAGATAAGAAAAACCTTAGTTTTAGCTATTATAGTATTATTAAACGTAATTTCTATTTATCTACTTACTTTAACTACTAGGAGACTACTAGAAATATCTATTTACTACTAAATCTAACTATACCTCTATACTCTATATAGTTAGGGTAATTATTACTTACTATTAGGTTATATCTTAGTAGTTATATAAGTACTAAGAAAGTATTACGTAGACCTACGCTAGTATAAATAGGGCGGGTTCTCCTCTAATCTATAACCCGCCCCGGGACCCCGCCCTAACCTATTAGAACCCGACCCGCTAACGGGGCGGGTTCCCTACCCTAAAACCCGCCCTAACCCGCCCCGTTAGGGACCCTAATCTATTAGTAGCTACGTACTCGAGGAACTAAATAGAGTTTTAGTATATAAAATAATTTAAGGAAATAGGATTAGGATCTTCTACTAGCGGGATAGGCCTATAGGTAATAACCTTTTTAATACCGGTTAGGAGCGTAGGATAGAATAAGAATATAAATAGGAATAAGATAATACTTACTTAGATAAGGATATAGAATAGGAATAGGAAAGGTAACCCGGCGATAAAGACCTAGATATACTAGTTCGTCGATTTAGACTATAAGTAATTATTCCTAGACTAGAAGGTTTTAACCCTAGTTAATACGAAGATTACTAGGAACTATAAAGAAGTATTTAATTCGTAAATAGCTTATAAATACTTATAATATAGAAAGGAAACGATTAGAAAGCGAATATAATATATTAAACTAATAAGCTAATATACTATACCTTAATCGAACCTATTATTTATATATTAGTATAAAGGAACTTAATATATAGTCCTAAGGATCCTATATACCTTTTTAATCCTCTTATCCTCTATTTTATACGCTTTCGACTATCCTCCGCTCTATATTTTATCGAACTTTTTCTAATTTATATACTTTCGGTTCTTCTCCGTACTATACGCCTCGAATATCCTCCTCCGCTTTAAAACGACTTAAATATCCTCTACTACTTTATACCTTTTAATTCTCCTCCGTACTTTAGGAATTACTACGACCTAATATCCCCTATAGCTATTAAATACGTCTATCTCTACTAAGTAGATACCTATCTAATAAGTAGCTAATAATCTAATAAACCTTAAGTATATACGTATCTATTAAAGTCTATATTCTTAGTTAAGTTTAATATTAGTTTAGTCCTACTCGTTCTCTAGGAGGTTTTTATACCCTCTAAGGTCCTCCTATATAGTCTATCTTAGGTTCCTTAATAGTCTTCGGTTTAAGCTTCGATAAGATTATATTTATTTATTAATCCTACTTAGTCCTTAAGCTTATATCTACGAAACCTAGGATTTATACTTAAGGGAACCTATTTATCGATCCTTCTATTCGGACTCTTTTACTTATTAATCCTACTTAGTCCTTAAGCTTATATCTACGAAACCTAGAGTTTATACTTAAGAGAATATATTTACTATTTTTTCTACTCTAGCCCCTTTAATAGCTTCTTACTCTTCGATAGCCCTTCTAGCGGTACTAATAGTTTACGTCCTATCCTCTATCTAAGTCTCCCTACTCTTATATTTTAAGATTAGAATAGATCTATATAGTCCTTAGGAGGATAATCCTATAGGTTAAAGTAGTTATACTCTCCTAATTTACTACTTAGTCTTTTACTACTCGGACTTTTACTACTTAGTCTTTTACTACTTAGACTTTTACTACTTAGTCTTTTACTACTCGGTCTAGGCCTTCTAACTATCCTTAGTTAAATTAATAGTATCCTCTACTATTATACTAATCTAGCTTTACGCTTAAATAGACTTAGTTAGGTATTACTTTCGTAAAACTTAACTTTAGCTATTTTAGGGACTACGCTAGTTTATATCTTCCTCCTTAGATTCTAAGGGATCTAATATTCGGGTACTTAACTCGATATAATATCTTTATCTCTAGATACCTTTATATAAGGCGGACTATACTCTAGTATATACGTTATAACGGTTCGATTCCTAGATAGTTAGCTTTATAGTAGACGTTTATTACTTTTCTTTTTTTATCGTTTTATATATATATATATATATATAGATTCTAAAAGATTAGGAAAGTTATTTCTTTTATATAAGAAGTTAGAAAGTTTACTTTATTTTATTTAGGCTACTATACCTTGTTCTAAATAATTTTATATAGAAACTATTTATATATTAGTCTTTATTTACGTTAAAACGGGTAGTAAAGAGTATAGATAGTAAAAAAGGGAATATTAAGGGACGATATAGAATTTTTAGTAGGGGAGGGAGAAGTCTTTTAAGTCGGAAATCTATATTAAAGTCGAGCTATAATAAGGAAAATAAATAAATAACCTAGAATTAAATAATATAAACGAATATTATATATAATACTACTATAACCGGAAACTATAAGGAAAACTTTAACTAATTACCTTAAAAAGTCCTCCTATCTAACCGACTTTTACTCGAATATAATTATAATAGATTAGGTTATTAGAGTAATAACTAAATAATTACTATTACTATCTAGTATACCTCCCGAGGAGCCGCTTCCTATACTAAGCGTTAATACGCGCGACGTATAGGGTAACTTTAGGAATATATAGGATCTTTTAATATATTTAAATATTTTAGGAGTATTTTAAGTTCTTTTATAACTTATAAACTCTTTTAAGTTCTTTCTTTAGTTTTTAGAAATATTTAAGATTTTATAGTATATTTAGATAATTTAGTATACGTATTAAGGTTTTATAACTCTTTCTAGTCCTTTCTTACTTTTAAGTTCTTTCTTAGTATCTTAGGATACGAGAGGTTCTATAACTCTATTAGGATTCTTCTTAGTATTTAGATTTATTAATTAGTTCCGTATAGTTTTAGTATATATCTTAGAATACGTTAAGGGTCGACGTATTATCTATCTAGGGAGGGGATATAAGGGGGATAAAGGTATATAACTAGAATAGGAAGTAGAATAGGAATAGATAATAGAATAATACTATAGAATAAAAGAATAGAATATTACTAGAATATATAATATACGTAATATAATATACGTTAGTACGATATAAGGGAATACTACTATCGATAAGATAGGAACTAGATTACTATATTACTATATAATAATAAGAACTTACGAGTACGATAATAATAATATAGAACTACTATAATACTATAATTTACTAGAGTAGGGAATATATAATAATAACTAGTAAATAGAATAATTTAATATTAATATTAAAGATAGGAACTAAATTACTAGCGCTACGCGTATACGGGAATAGAATAGTAACTAAGTCGATACTATAATATAATTTAATTCTTATTACTTACTTTAACTCTAGACTCTCTTTTACTTACCCCTAACTACCTTATCTATCTCTTTATAAACTACCTTATCTATCTCTTTACGAAATACTTAAAGATTCTATTATCTTACCTTCGTATAGTAGCTAAGCGGTAGAAGTTAATAGTAATCTAATATTATATTATCTACGCTTATCTTATCTATAGTACCTTCTAGATCTCCTTACTCCTAACTCTTTAAAGTTATTTTAGGTTAACCCCTAAACCTATATAGGCCCTATACGTACTATACGTAATTCGAATGCCTTAATAAGTTTACTAGAATTCCCTATATCTTTTTTTAGGGTCTACTAATTAAAGTCCTCTAGGTATCTAACCTATTTTATAAGGTATTAGCGTACGACTTTTTTATACCTCGTATTAATAATCTCTTCTACCTTCTATTCTTCTTTACCCTCTACTAATTCTAGTAGAGGTAAATACTTAATCTCTTCCCCTACTTTTTAGTAGTATTTCTCTACTAGGGATACCGTAAATATAGGGTATATTTTTATAGTAGGTAGAAGTTAGAGCCTATAAGCCTATAAGCCTATAGGTTTTATTACCCTAAAAGGCTCTATTATTCGCTAGGATAGCTTCTTACTAGGGGTTTTTAAGCGAAGGTTCTTAGTTAAGACTAGGATAAGATCCCCCTTATTAAATTATATTAGCTTATACTTCTTATTATAAGAGAACGACTACGCTTTACTCGCTTTCTACTAGCGTACTATAAGCTTAGAGCGTAGGAGGTATAGCCCCTTAATATAGTCCCTTATAGCTAGGACTTTTCTACCCTTAAGCCTCTCTTCTAGGTTGAAATATATCTTAGGGTTATACCTATATATAGCTATAAAGGGGGAGATTCTAGTAGAGGAATATTTAGTATTATTTTACGTAAACTTAGCGACTAGGAGGAGCTTAGCTTATATACTCTAGTTCTCTAAATAGAAAGCCCTTAGGTATTCCTAGATTATCTAATTTTATCTCTTAGTTTATCTATCTATCTATAGATAAAAGGCCGTACTTAAGCGTCGCTTAATCCTTATATAGTAGTATAATTCTAACTAGAAACTTCTAGTAAACCTAGAATCTCTATTAGAAATAATCCCCCTTAGGGTCCCGAACTACGTAAAGACTCTATCTACTAAGATCTCTACTAGATCTATAGTAGTTAGCTTCTTAGTTACTAGAATATAGAGTACTATCTTTATATAGCGATCTAGGAGTACTAGTAATATATTATAGGCGCGACTAGTAACCTTACTAGCTAGAATCCTACTTATAAAGTCTATAGTTAACTCCTACTATAGCCCTTCTAGCTAGGGTAGGGACTATAAGTCTCTAAAAGGCGCGTACCTCTTAACTTTAGTTCTCTAGTAGACTTTATACGTCTTAATATACTCGTCTACGTCGCGAGATATATACGCCTAGAAATACTTTCGTATAAGTAAATCGTAGGTTTAGGTAACCCTAAAATAGCCTATAAAGGTATTATTATAGTATAGTCTTAAAAGCTCTTATCTAACTATAGTATTATTTAGGATAAAGATCTTTCCCCTAAAGATAATATATCCTAATACTAGCTAAGACTATTAGTAGGGGCCTATTAGCTTATTTAGTAAGTCCGTATAAACCTTATAAACCGTAGGGTCTTTATATTAAAGTTCCTAGAATCTTAATAGTATATTAGATAGGTCTATATAGGTATACTTACCCTAAAGGACTTTACGTACGCGGATATATATAATACCTAGTCTTATAGCTAGTTCCCCCTAGCTAGAAATAGGGTAGATTTAGTAAACTTAACTCGTAGCGGTAGTACTTAATAACTATAAGGCGTACGTACTCGAATACGGTCGTATATATCTAGCGACTACGGCCTACTTAGATAGAGTATAAACTAGTTATATTTCGACCCCCTAGCTCTACTAGGTAGTTAGGCTTTCTACTACTACTATTCTTAGTATTAGTCTAAGCTTTTTCTAAAGAGTAGGGAGGAGGGTACTCTCCTACTATACTAGGGCTTTATAGTTAGGGCGTCTTAATAGTACGTCCGCTAGGTTCTTCGAACCTAGCCTATAAGTAATAATAAAATTATATACTACTAGTAGTATAGTCTAGTAGGCCTAGCGGCTATTTAGCTACTTTAGCTTACTAAACCCTAGTAGGTTATTATAGTTAGTAAGGACCTTAATAGGGTATATACTCCCCTCGAGGTAATAGCGCTAATACGAGAAAGTTACTATAATAGTAAGTAGCTCTTACTTGTATATTTTATAGTTTCGCTTAGTAGGGGTTAGTTTCCTTAACTAGAATATAATTAGATACTATTACCTAGTATCTTAGAGTTAGGTAAGGATAGTAGCGGCTACTATAGCGGAGGTATCTATTTCTATTCTAAGCTACCGGCTTAGATTAAAGTATCGTAGTAACGGGGCGGTTATAAAAGCCTTAATAAGAGTACGAAATATATACGCGGCCTTTTATAACTATTAGAATAGTCTATATTACTTACTATTTTTCGAGCCCTTAAAGAGCTCTATAAGTAGGGCGACTATACGTAAGTATTATATAATAAACCTACGATAGAAATTATAGAATCCTAAGAAGACCTAGACTTCTATATAGGTCTTTAGCTCCGGCTATTCTACTATAGTTATAACTCGCTTACGATCTATCTAGACTCCGTTTATATTAATAATAAACCCTAGGAATTTAACCTCTTTTATAAAAAACTTATACTATTTAAGGTTACTATAGAGCCCGAATTATTAAAGTCTCGTAAGTACCTCGCGTATATATTATATATACTCCGATCTTATCTTCGAGTAAACTAATATATTATTAAGGTATTATAGGCGAGAGAAGCGTAGATAATATAGTATTAGGTTACTATTAACTTCTACCGCTTAGCTACTATACGAAGGTAAGGTAATAGGATCTTTAAGTATTTTATAAAGAGATAGATAAGGTAGTTTATAAAGAGATAGATAAGGTAGTTAGGGGTAAGTAAGAGAGAGTCTAGAGTTAAAGTAAGTAATAAGAATTAAATCGTATTATAGTATTAACTTAGTTACTATTCTATTCCTATATACGCGCGGTACTAGTAATTTAGTAACTATTTTTAGTATTAATATTAAATTATTCTATTTACTAGTTATTATTATATATTCCCCGCTCTAGTAAATTATAGTATTATAGTAGTTCTATATTATTATTATTATACTCCTAAGTTCTTATTATTATATAGCGATACGGTAATCTAGTTCCTATTTTATTAATAGTAGTACTATTACCTTATATCGTACTAACGTATATTATATTAGGTATATTATATATTCCGGTAATTCTATATTCTCTTATTCTATAGTATATTATTCTATTATACTTATTCTTCTTCTACTTCCTATTCCGGTTATATACCTTTATCCCCCCTATATCCCCTCCCTAGATAGATAATACGTCGACCCTTAACGTATTCTAAGATATATACTAAAACTATACGGAACTAATTAATAAATCTAAATACTAAGAAGAGTCCTAACGGAGTTATAGAACGTCTTATATCCTATAATACTAAGAAAGAACTTAAAAGTAAGAAAGAACTCGAAAGAGTTATAAAACCTTAACGCGTATACTAAATTATCTAAATATACTATAAAATCCTAAATATTTCTAAAAACTAAAGAAAGAACTTAAAAGAATTTATAAGCTATAAAAGAATTTAAAATACTCCTAAAATATTCGAATATATTTAAAGATCCTATATATTCCTAAAGTTACCCTATACGTCGCGCGTATTAACGTTTAGTATAGGAAGCGGCTCCTCGGGAGGTATACTAGATAGTAATAGTAATTATTAGGTTATTACTCTTATAACCTAATCTATTACGATTATATTCGAGTAAAAGTCGGTTAGATAGGAGGACTTTTTAAGGTAATTAGTTAAAATTTTCTTTATAGTTTCTAGTTATAATAGTATTATACGTAATATTCGTTCGTATTATTTAATTCTAGGTTATTCGTTTATTTTCTTTATTATAGCTCGACTTTAATATAGATTTCTAACTTAAAAGACTTCTCTCTCCTTTACTAAAAAATTCTACGTCGTCTCTTAACGTTTACTTTTCTACTTTCTATACTCTTTACTACCCGTTTTAACGTAAATAAAGACTAATATATAAATAGTTTCTATATAAAACTATTTAGAATAAGGTATAGTAGCTTAAATAAAATAAAGTAAACTTTCTAACTCCTTATATAAAAGAAATAACTTTCCTAATCTTTTCGAATATATATATATATATATATATAAAAAACTAATAAAAAAGAAAAGTAATAAACGTCTACTATAAAGCTAGCTATCCGGGAATCGAACTATTATAATATATATACTAGGGTATAGTCCGCCTTATATAAAGGTATCTAGAGATAAAGATATTATATCGAGTTAAGTACCCGAATATTAGATCTCTTAGAATCTAAGAAGGAAGGTATAAACTAGCGTAGTCCCTAAAATAGCTAAAGTTAAGTTTTACGAAAGTAATACCTAACTAAGCCTATTTAAGCGTAAAGCTAGATTAGTATAATAGTAGAGGATACTATTAATTTAACTAAGGATAGTTAGGAGGCGTAGACTAAGTAGTAAAAGACTAAGTAGTAAAAGACTAAGTAGCGAATTAGGAGAATACGACTACTTTAATCTATAGGATTATCCTCCTAAGGATTATATAGATCTATTCTAATCTTAAAATATAAGAGTAGGGAGACTTAGATAGAGGATAGAACGTAAACTATTAGTACTACTAGGAAGGCTATCGAAGAGTAAGAAGCTATTAAAAAAACTAGAGTAGAAGAAATAGTAAATATATTCTCTTAAGTATAAACTCTAGGTTTCGTAGATATAAGCTTAAGGACTAAGTAGAATTAATAAGTAAACGTAATCTTATCGAAGCTTAAACCGAAGACTATTAAGGAACCTAAGATAGACTATACGGGAGGACCTTAGAGGGTATAAAAACCTCCTAGAGAATAAGTAGGACTAAACTAATATTAGACTTAGCTAAGAATATAGACTTTAATAGATACGTATATACTTAAGGTTTACTAGATTATAAGCTACTTATTAGATAGGTATCTACTTAGTAGAGATAGATATATTTAATAGCTATAGGGGATATTAGGTCGTAGTAATTCCTTAAGTACGGAGGAGAATTAAAAGGTACGAAGTAGTAGAGGATATTTAAATCGTTTTAGAGCAGAGAAAAGTTAATAATATATAAATAAAGTATATAGAGTAGAGGAGGATATTTAAGGCGTATAGTATAGAGAAGAACCGAAAGTATATAAATTAGAAAAGATTCGATAAAATATAGAGCGGAGGATATTCGAAAACGTATAAAATAGAGGACGAGAGGATTAAAAAGGTATATAGAATCCTTAGGACCGTATAAAGAGTTCCTTTATACTAATATATAAATAATAGGTTCGATTAAGGTATAGTATATTAGCTTATTAGTTTAATATATTATATTCGCTTTCTAATAGTTTCCTTTTCTATATTATAAAGATTTATAAGCTATTCGCGAATCGAATACTTCTCTATAGCTCCTAGTAATTCTCGTATTAATTAGGGTTAAATCCTTCTAGTCTAGGAATTATTATATATAGTCTAAATCGGCGAACTAGTATATCTAGGTCCTTATCGCTAGGTTACTTTTCCTATTTCTATTCTAGGTCCTTATCTAAGTAATTATTATCTTATTCCTATTTATATTCTTATTCTACCCTATACTCCTAACTAGTATTAAGGAGGTTATTACCTATAGGCCTATCCTACTAATAGAAGATCCTAATCCTATTTCCTCGAATTATTTTATATACTAAAACTCTATTTAGTTCCTTAAGTACGTAGCTACTAATAGATAATCTAGTTCTCTTATCCTTATATACTTTCGTAATACGGTATAGACTAAGCTATATAAAATCTAACTTAGATCCGAAATCCTTAATAATTTTCGTATTATATAAGAGGACGAGCTATCCTACGTCTAGGTTTTTAATATATATTCTAGTCTAATATTAAGATTCCTAGTACTTATTTACTTCCTATCTTATATATTCCTATCTTATAATAGCGTTCTAGAGGTCTTCCCCTTTCTAATCTAGTTACTTTACTCGTAGAAAGAGAAGGTATTCTATTATCCTAACTATAGACTAAGGGAGGTTTTACTATATAACTATTTTTAGTTCGATTAGAAGGATATATTCCTTACTAAGTATTATTCTAACTAGAGTTATACTAGTTATTCTATTAATTATTATTTATTTAGCCTAAAGTATAGCTAGTAATAAATCTTTCTAAGATTTCTAGTTCCCGTTTATTACTCGTTAGAAGACTTTTTATATTATTAAGTAAGACCGTTTAATTCCTCCTTAGCCTTAACTATTATATAGCGAAATCTTAATCTTTCTAATATTATATAGTTTTAGAAGTATATTAGTATATAGCTTATTCTTAGGACCTCTATCGACCCTAATTTTAGATATAATACCCTATTAATAGATTAGTTCCTTAAAGATAGAATCTACGATATTCTTAAACGTAGGTACTAAACGAAGTACTTTTACTTTAGGCTAACTACTTAATTCCTCTCTTATCTAGATAAGATAGCTATAACCGCCTTATAGAGTAATTATTATATAATTAATAGACTATCTTACGCTAAGAATCTTACTCCGTATAATAGTTATATTTAGAGGTTCTACTATATATACTCGATTACTTATTTAATACTAGGGATATTTCTTTATCTATTTATAGACGTCGTTATAGTATCTATTCTAGTAATATCGATTCCGAATAAGTACTACGGTAGTTTCGCGCCCTTTATAGCTATATTTATTATAGAGAGTAACGATAAGCTACTTTTACTAGTTTTAATTATCGATTATATAATAGTAGGCTTATCCTTATTTACCTTACTTAAATAGTTACCGTCTAGCTATAAGGTAGCCTATTACCTTTCTTTTTATAACTATAATTTATTTACCTTTAAGGTAGTCCGTAATTTTTAATATTATAAGCTAGTTCGTAATTACTTAATATTCCGTAGTATATTCTCTATCCTATATTTTATAAGGTTCTAATAAACTAAATTCTCTATATTCTTCGTTCTAACCCGTAGAACTTTCGCTACTAGTATTATTATTATTTTCTAGGCTAGATATAGTTATTAGGTAGAGCTAAATCGTATATTATAGGTTATACTTATAGACGTAAATACTAGAGTAGTAAAGGGCTCTAAGTTATCGATTAATAAAATTCTCGATATTAAAGTTAGGAACGGTAGAGATATCCTTTTTAGGTACGTTACTAAATTAGTAGGAAAGTCTATTAGCTACTATATTCTTTTTTCTAGGAATATATTAAATATTAAAATCCTATATCTAAATCTATACGAGCTATTAAATAACTAGAGATCTAGCTATATCTAAAGATACCCTATTAGGTTAATAGATTAAAGTCTAGGCGTCCGTTTCGACTATAAAATATATTCCCTAAAGATAAAAGTAGAATTTCTTAAGTACGTATAAAAGGGTATAGTATTCTAGTTTAACTATATCGTATTTCCTTTCCGATAGTAACTAGATTCTACTTTTATATTAGTATAGATATCTCTTACCTAGTTCGTCTAGTTATTATAGAACCGCTTCCTATTCTTCTTCTAAAGTATCTACTATAAGAATTATCTTACTTAAGTCTAGTTCGTATATAACTAGTTATAGTATAGGTATAGTTATAAGTACTTTCTAAAGAGATTTTATTATCTTATCTTATTCCTTTCCCTAATAGAATTCTAAGTCTTTCTTAAATAATACGAAGATAGGTTTCGAAATAATAATTAAATCTTATATCTAAATTTAGTAATAAATATAGACTCTAATAAAAGCTCTTATAGACTTAATAGACTTAGGAGTTAACTAGTTTAAAATAGTAGCTACTTTAGAAGTATTTAGGTATCTTTCTTTTTAATCGTAATAGTATTTAACTATATTTACGCTTTCTTTATAAATATCGAACTTTTCTCCTAATATTATTACTCCTATATATTTAATATCCGTAAGGACTATATCTAGCCTAATTACGTATTCTAAAACTCTTTAATATACTTCTTTAAGTTTAGATTCTTTATCGTCGTCGTACTTTTTTAGTATTCTAGTAATTATATTATCTACGTAAATATCGCTATACTTAAACTAGTAAGAAATATTTATTTTAGATATATAGTAAAATTAGGCTACTAAGGTTATTATACCTTAAGGTAAAGTAGTTATTCGTAAAAGACTAAACGGGTATATAAACGAGGTAAAATCGCGACTTTCTTTAGTAAGTTTTAACTAGTCGTATCTAGAGAAAAGGTTAGTAAGCGATATCTATATATATCTAGTAAACGAGTTAGAAAATTTATTAGCTATTAGTAGTATATTCGCGTCCCTAATAGTAACTATATTAATATTTATAGCGCTATTAATTAGTTAATACTTACTATTTTTCTTTAAGACTAAAAACTATAGGTTATAGTATAAAGTATAACTAGGTTCGAGTCTCCCCGTTTTAATTCTTTTATAAAATATCTAGCTAATTTCGCTTAATAAAGCTTTAGGGATATTAAAAGGTTTTACTTACTAAGGTTTATAGTCTATTACTAGGATAACCTATACTAGTACTACTTCTTTCCTAATTTTACTATATTCTTCGACGCTCTATACGAGGGTAGGTTCTCGTTATATAAGTATTTTCTTAACTAGTAATTATTTATCTAAGCTAAGAGACTAATTAATATATATATCCTTAAACCGGAGTTCTATAAGTCGAGTCTAATAAGAGAAGCCGGCGTAGCGTTTCTTAAGGAATCTATTAAGGTAATAGTAAGGTTCCGTACTAAATTATTCTTTTAGTATTATATCTCTCTAATCTATACGACCGCTAGGTATAGATCTATTAGTAAGTTAAATATTCTAAGGTTAGATCTTATCCGCTTTCTTTTTATATATACTATTTAAGTATTTCGTTCTATATTTTATCGGGGAGCTAGTCGAAAATAAGGAAATCCTTAAAAAAAGTAGGTCCTATTTATCTAAGTATTTAAAGGTTAGTAATCTAGTCCGAGACTTTACGGGTATAAAGTAGTAATAAGTAAATATTCTATATTTTATTCTTTATTCCTATAGAAGCTTATCCCTTTCTTTCTATAGCTTTATCTCGTTTACTATAGTAGCTATATTAAGTCTAGTTATAGTATAAGTTTTATTATATAGAAGTCTCCTAAAGTCTAGTAGTAAGAGAAACTTATTATAGATTAAATTATTAAAAAGCTATTCGTATAATTTCTAGCCTAAGTTTAGTACTAAAAGTCTTAGATTTTTTATATATATAGTAGATATTCTTCTAAGACCTAGGACTCCGCCTTCTTATTTTCCGAATTATCTAAATTAGAATTATCTTCCTAGTCTAAATAAGTATAAGGGATTTAAAGACTAGACTTATACCTATTATATAGGAATTCTAAGATAACTACTTACTATATAATACTCTATTCGCCGTTTATAGAGAATACTTTATACGAGATACTACTATCCGCTTTAGCCTATATAACGAGATAGCTTTATACTAAGAAAAACTAACTAAATATTATTCCCTAAGAATAGTCTCTAAGTACTATAAAGACTATATTCTTATAATCGAAGTCTACTCTAGTAATCTATATATACGCGCTAGTCTAGCTAACTAGAGGAACTCTTCTCCTATTAGTAACTTTAAGCTTATCTAAGACCGGTCCCTAGATATCCTACTTAATACTATTAACCGCTAATCTATAACTCCTTATAACTCCTTTAGATATAATATTTACTTCGGCTCCGGTATTATATAAAGCCTTAATTTCTAGTTTTCTAATCCGAGCTATTAAGATAGGGCTCTTTATAGAAATATAAGAATAGTTATTATCTTTATTAATATAAAGAATTATTTCCGAAGTTAGTTCCTACTCTTTTAAGTATAGTACTATAATTTCTACTCCTTATTTTATTCTATCTACTTTCTATCGTTCTTCTATTTTCCTTTTCCTTTTAGTAGCCTTTTCCTATTTCCTTCGTTCTATTTTTTCTATTTTAGGACGGATATTATTAGCTAACTATTCTAGTAGAGATTTATATAAGAGATCTCTAAATACCGGAATATAAATAATAGTATCCTAAAGACTAAGCTAGACTAATTACTAGAGAATATTCTCTACTATATATATTTTATTAGTAGTCTTATCTTTCTTTATAATATACTACTTAAGAGTCGGGTTCCGAGGCTTACGAGTTTTTTTTAGTAGTTCTAGTAGTAAGTTTTTAAAGATTATATCTAGTTTATTATCTTCTAAGTCTAAATCTATATCCGAGTCTCCTTTACTATTCTATTATTCTACGGTCTTAAAGATATAACTATATACTATATACTTAACTATCGGGCCTTAGATCTATTAGACTTAGTAATACTAGTAAGCTATTTTCCTTTTACCTTTTCTAATAGGGATTTTCGTATAGATAAACGTAGTTAAGTAGTAGCTATAAGAATAATAGAAGGTATAAATCTATCTCCTCCTACTTTACTAATATTTAATATCTAAACTTATATACTAAAGTCTTCCTATTCCGAGTCGCTTAATTCTATAATTCTAATAAATAACTTAACTATCCTAAATAATAAAATACTACTAGGGCCCTATTAAGACTAAGCTAATTAAGCCTAGATCTAGTTACTATAGTTCTAGCTATTAATAATTCCTTTGATTTTCCTATCTAAAGCGGCTAAAGTTCCCTAGTACTACTATTTAGGTATTACGTTTATATTCTAATAGTAAATTCCTTAAGTAACTAGTTCTATAATATTAAGGTATATTCGTTTATAATATTCTATACTTCTATAGCTCCTATAACCCCTCTTTTCTAATATTCCGTTCTAGGTAGTCTATATAGGGGGCGGTAACGAAGAAGGGATTAAAGAGTAGTTAGTAGATAGAGTAGTTAGGTTCGAGTTTCTTAGCTAGGCTAGGGGCTAAGGCTAGGAGTTCCTAGAGATACTAGTAGATTAAATATTAATAGACTAACTATATTAGTTAGTAGTATTCTAGATATACTAAAAAGACTAGTTAGTATTAGCTAGCCCCCTATAGTAATTTCTACGTAGGTTAGTATAAACGAAGGAACTTCCTAATAGTATAGTATTAAACTAAGTAGAAGAGTAAAAGTTATTATAGATCTAATTATTAAGTATAGTAAACTATTTTATATCTTTCCTAGCTACTACTATAGTAGGATCCGTACTTTCGGCGATAGCGAAGAGTAGGACGTCCCTAGAAGTATTTATTCTACGAAGATCTTTAAGAGCTTTAATAATATTAGCTCTAAGTTAAGGTTTAATAGTTTTAGATTTTTCTTTAGCTATAGCCTTATTCCTTCGAAGGACTATTCGTTTAATAACTCTATTAAAAGTACTTCCTTTATAACTATCTAATATAAAGAGTAATATATTCTTATTACTAATAATAATCCGTTTAGCTTTAAGGATAATCTATTTAATATCGTTAAAAGTAGAGCGAATACGAGGGTCGATATTAAGTATTAAGTTAACTTATTAACGAACTAATTCTAGTAATCTACTAAGGAAGATCCTACTTATAGTAGACTTAGTTAGTTTATTAGTATTAATAATAAGTAGATAGTAGTTCTTAAATTCTTTAATAAAGCTACGAGTATCTAGTTTCTAAGAGGCGCTTTAAAAGGTAAGTTTATAGAGATAAGTAGTAGTTTCCTTTCGCTAATAATTATTAGTAGTAATATATTCCTTATAAAGAGATTAATAGAGAATTCTATAGCTATATTCTTTATAGCTACCTAAAAGCTTAATATTATATAGATAGCTAGACTTAAAATTATAAATAAAAGCTTAAATCTTATAGGTATCGTTAGTAATATTATAGGTATTAAAAGTATCTTTAAGGCGAATAAAAAAGTCTATAATATTCCTACTATCGAAGTATTCTTTAGGAGAGAGCGTATAGTTCTTAAGATTAAAAGCTTAAGCCTTTCTTTCCTATCTTCTAGTAATAGTAAAATCCTTAAGGGTATTAATAAGGTTAATTATATTAGAACGAGTAGCTAGTCCTTTAATTATAAGGCTAAGATTAGCCGTAGACGGATTACTAGAGGGAGGACCGGAAGAATCCGAAGGGGTTCTAGTAGAAGGAATTCTTTAGTCTAGGCGTAAGTATATAAGTATTTCGATTTTTTATTAGTCTTAAGTTATTATATTCTTTTTATATTATATTCTTTCGCGTACGTTTCTTAGAGATAAGAGTATTAATACTAAGAGTTCCTAGATAATTTCGAAGATAAGTATTTAAAAGGAGTTAGATCTATACGCTAATACGTAGAGTTCGTAACCTAGATAGTAAGAATAGTACTATTTTATATATAGTATAGTTAGGCCTTTCTTTTCTAACTTATTAGATAAGGGTATCTAGGCTATAAAAGGGTAATATATCGATAGTATAGGTAATCTTAGGTATTATCGTATAAAGTATAATTTCTATTAGCGGGATATCCTAGACTTAGTCTAAGGAGTTAAAAGAACTAGGATATTACTAGTAATTATTTTAAATTCTAATTTTCTATTAATATAGCTTAGACTTAGACCTTTATAGAGATTTTTCCTATTTCTAAGTTTAATAATAGTTAGTTAGTTAAGTATTATTCGGTTATATAAAGAGAAAAAGTTAGTTTAAAAGTACGAAGTAATACTAGTTAATATTTATATAAAAAAAGTTTAAAGGTACCCTAAAAAAGGGTAGTCGAAAGTCTAAAGTTAAGAGTCTAAAGTCGAGAGTCTAAAGTCGAGAGTCTAAAGTCGAGAGTCTAAAGTTAAGTATTTAAAGGAAAGTTTAAAAGCCTAGTAGTTAAAGATTAATATATAAAGTTCCGTTTTCGATAGTTTAATAGTCCTATAGTTAAGTTAATAGTAAAAAAAAAGAGTCCTAAAGTCTAATATCTAAAGTCTAGTATTTAAAGTCTAGTATTTAAAATCTAATATCTAAAAGTTCGATAATCTAGTCTAGAATAAAAAAAAGAGTATCCTAAGTATAAATTTAATTATAATACTATAATAGCTACTAGGAATCGTTTTAGCTATAGAGAGAAACCCTAGTATAACCTCTTAAATATAGGCGAGATAAGCGTAGATAATATAGTATTAGGTTACTATTAACTTCTACCGCTTAGCTACTATACGAAGGTAAGGTAATAGAATCTTTAAGTATTTCGTAAAGAGATAGATAAGGTAGTTTATAAAGAGATAGATAAGGTAGTTAAGGGTAAGCGAGAGAGAGTCTAGAGTTAAAGTAAGTAATAAAAATTAGATCGTATTATAGTATCGACTTAGTTACTATTCTATTCCTATATACGCGTAGCGCTAGTAATTTAGTTCCTATCTTTAGTATTAATATTAAATTATTCTATTTACTAGTTATTATTATATATTCCCTACTCCGGTAAATTATAGTATTATAATAGTTCTATATTATTATTATTATACTCTTAAGATCTTATTATTATATAGCGATATAGTAATCTAGTCTCTATCTTATTAATAGTAGTACTATTACCTTATATCGTACTAACGTATATTATATATTCTTAGTAATATTCTATTCTTTTATTCCGTAGTATTATTATCTATTATACTTATTCCTATTCTACTTCCTATTCCGGTTATATACCTTTATCCTCCTTATATCCCCTCCCTAGATATATAATACGTCGACCCTTAATATATTCTAAGATATATACTAAAACTATATAGAACTAATTAATAAATCTAAATACTAAGAAAAATTCTAACGGAGTTATAGAACCTCTCGTATCCTAAGATACTAAGAAAGAACTTAAAAGTAAAAAAGGACTCGAAAGAGTTATAAAATATTAATATATATACTAAATAGTCTAGATATACTATAAAATCCTAAATATTTCTTAAAACTAAAGAAAGAACTTAAAAGAGTTTATAAGCTATAAAAGAATTTAAAATACTCCTAAAATATTTAAATATATTAAAAGATTCTCTATATTTCTAAAGTTACCTAATACGTCGCGCGTATTAACGCTTAGTATAGGAAGCGGCTCCTTAGGAGGTATACTAGATAGTAGTAGTAATTATTAGATTATTACTCTAATAACCTAATCTATTACGATTATATTCGAGTAAAAGTTAGTTAGATAGGAGGACTTTTTAAGATAATTAGTTAAAATTTTCCTTATAGTTTCTAGTTATAATAGTATTATATATAATATTCGTTCGTATTATTTAATTCTAGGTTATTTATTTATTTTCCTTAACGTAGCTCGACTTTAATATAGATTTCTAACTTAAAAGACTTCTCCCTCCTCTACTAAAAATTCTACGTCGTCTCTTAACGTTTACTTTTCTACTTTCTATACTCTTTACTACTCGTTTTAACGTAAATAAAGACTAATATATAAATAGTTTCTATATAAAATAATTTAGAATAAGGTATAGTAGCCTAAATAAAATAAAGTAAACTTCCTAACTCCTTATATAAAAAGGTAACTTTCCTAATCTTTTCGAATATATATATATATATATATATATATAAAAAACCGATAAAAAAGAAAAGTAATAAACGTCTACTATAAAGCTAGCTATTAGGGAATCGAACTATTATAATATATATACTAGGATAAAGTCCGCCTTATATAAAGATATCTAGAGATAAAGATATAATATTAAGTTAAGTACCTAAATATTAAATCTCTTAGAATCTAAAAAGGAAGGTATAAACTAGCGTAGTCCCTAAAATAGCTAAAGTTAAGTTTTACGAAAGTAATACCTAACTAAGTCCGTTTAAGCGTAAAGCTAGACTAGTATAATAGTAGAGGATACTATTAATTTAACTAAGGATAGTTAGGAGGTAGGGTCCGAGTAGTAAAAGACCGAGTAATAAAAGACTAAGTAGCGAAAGACTAAGTAGCGAATTAGGAGAATACGACTACTTTAACCTATAGGATTATCCTTCTAAGGACTATATAGATCTATTCTAATCTTAAAATATAAAAGTAGGGAGACTTAAATAGAGGATAGGATATAAACTATAAGCGCTACTAGAAGGGCTATCGAAGAGTAAGAAGCTATTAAAGGGGCTAAAATAAAAGAAATAGTAAACGTATTCTCTTAAGTATAAACCCTAGGTTTCGTAGATATAAGCTTAAGGACTAAGTAGGATTAATAAGTAAATATAATCTTATTAAAGCTTAAATCGAAGACTATCGAGGAACTAAAGGTAGACTATATAGGAGGACCTTAAGGGGTATAAATACCTCCTAGAGAATAAGTAGGACTAAACTAATATTAGACTTAACTAAGAATATAGACTTTAATAAATACGTATATACTTAAGGTTTACTAGATTATAAGCTACTTATTAGATAGGTATCTACTTAGTAGAGATAGATATATTTAATAACCGTAGGGGATATTAGGTCGTAGTAAATCCTAATATATAGAGGAGAATCGAAAGGTATAAAGTAGTAGAGGATATTTAAGTCGTTTTAAAATAGAGAAAAGTTAAATATATATAAATAAGGTATATAAAACGGAGGAGGATATTTAAGGCGTATAGTACGGAGAAGAACTAAAAGTATATAAGTTAGAAAAAGTTTAATAAAATATAGAGTGAAGGATAGTCGAAAGCGTATAAAATAGAGGATAAGAGGGTTAAAAAGGTATATAGAACCCTTAGAATCGTATATAGAGTTCCTTTATACTAATATATAAATAATAGGTTCGATTAAAGTATAGTATATTAGCTTATTAGCTTAATATATTATATTCGTTTTCTAATTATTTTCTTTTCTATATTATAAAGATTTATAAGCTATTCGCGAATTAAATACTTCTCTATAGCTCCTAGTAATTCTCGTATTAATTAGAGTTAAATCCTTCTAGTCTAGGAATTATTATATATAGTTTAAATCGGCGAACTAGTATATCTAGGTCCTTATTACCGGGTTACTTTTCCTATTTCTATTCTAGGTCCTTATCTAAGTAAGTATTATCTTATTCCTATTTATATTCTCGTTCTATTCTATACTCCTAACTACTATTAAGGAGGTTATTACCTATAGGCCTATCCTACGAATAGAAGATCCTAATCCTATTTCCTTAGATCGATTTATATACTAAAACTCTATTTAGTTCCTTAAGTATATAATTACTAATAGGTAATTTAGTTCTCTTATTCTTATATACTTCCGTAATACGGTATAGACTAACCTATATAAAATCTAACTTAGATCCGAAATCCTTAATAATTTTCGTATTATATAAGAGGACGAGCTATCCTACGTCTAGGTTTTTAGTACGTATTCTAATCTAATATTACGATTCCTAGTACTTATTTACTTCCTATCTTATATATTCCTACCTTATAATAGCTTTCTAGAGGTCTTTCTCTCTTTAATCTAGTTACTTTACTCGTAGAAAGAGAAGGTATTCTATTATTCTAACTATAGACTAAAGGAGGTTTTACTATATAACTATTTTTAGTTCGATCGGAAGGATATATTCCTTACTAAGTATTATCTTAACTAGAGTTATATTAGTTATTCTATTAACTATTATTCGTTTAGCCTAAAGTATAGCTAGTAATAAATCTTTTTAAAGTTTCTAGTTCCCGTTTATTACTCGTTAGAAGGCTTCTTATACTATTAAGTAAGACCGTTCAATTCCTTCTTAGCCTTAACTATTATATAGCGAAATCTTAATCTTTCTAATATCGTATAGTTTTAGAAGTATATTAGTATATAGCTTATTCTTAGGACCTCTATTAACTCTAATCTTAGATATAATACCCTATCGATAGATTAGTTCCTTAAAGATAAAATCTACGATATTCTTAGACGTAGATACTAAACTAAATACTTTTACTTTAGGCTAACCGCTTAATTCCTCTTTTACCTAGATAAGATAGCTATAACTACCTTATAGGGTAATTATTATATAATTAATAGATTATCTTATACTAAGAATCTTACTCCGTATAATAGTTATATTTAGAGGTTCTACTATATATACTCGATCGCTTATTTAATACTAAGGATATTCCTTAATCTATTTATAGACGTTATTATAGTATCTATCCTAGTAATATCGATTCTAAATAAGTACTATAGTAGTTTCGCGCCCTTTATAGCTATATTTATTATAGAGAGCGATAATAATTTCCTTTTACTAGTCCTAATTAATAATTACTTAATAGTAGGCTTATCCTTATTTACCTCGCTTAAATAGTTTCTATCTAGTTATAAGGTAGCCTATTACCTTTCTTTTTATAGCTATAATTTATTTACCTTTAAAGTAGGCCGTAATTTTTAATATTATAAGCTAGTTAGTAATTATTTAATATTCTATAGTATATTCTCTATCTAATCCTTCCTAAGGTTCTAATAAATTAAATTCTCCGTATTCTTCGTTCTAATCCGTAGATCTTTCGCTACTAGTATTATTATTATTTTCTAGGCTAGGTATAGTTATCGGGTAGAGCTAGATCGGGTACTATAGGTTATACTTATAGACGTAAATACTAGAATAGTAAAGGACTCTAAGTTATTAATTAATAAAATCCTTAATATCGAAGTTAGAAATAGTAGAGATATTCTTTTTAGGTATATTACTAAATTAGTAGGAAAGTCTATTAGCTATTATATTCTTTTTTCCGGGAACGTATCGAATATTAAAATTCTATATCTAAATCTATATAAGCTATTATATAACTAGAGATCTAGCTATATCTAAAGATACCCTATTAAGCTAATAGATTAAAGTCTAAGCGTCTATTTTAACTACGAAATATATTCCCTAAAGATAAAAATAGAATTTCTTAAGTACGTATAAAAGGGTATAGTATTCTAGTTTAACTATATTATATTTCCTTTCTAATAGTAACTAGATTCTACTTTTATATTAGTATAGATATCTTTTACCTAGTTCGTCTAGTTATTATAGAACTACTCCCTATCCTTCTCCTAAAGTATCTATCGTAAGAATAATCTTATCTAAATCTAGTTTATATATAACTAGTTATAGTACGGGTATAGTCGTAAGTACTTCCTAAAGAGATTTTATTATCTTATCTTATTCCTTTCCCTAATAGAATTCTAAGTCTTTCTTAAATAATACGAAGATAGGTTTCGAAATAATAGTAAAATTTTATATCTAAATTTAGTAATAGATATAGACTCTAATAAAAGCTCTTATAGACTTAATAGACCTAGGATTTAACTAGTTTAAAATAGTAGCTACTTTAGAAGTATTTAGATATCTTCCTTCTTAATTATAATAGTATTTAACTATATTTACGCCTTCTTTATAAATATTAAACTTTTCTCCTAATATTATTACTCCTACGTATTTAATATCTATAAGAACTATATCTAGCCTAACTACTTATTCTAAGACTCTTTAGTATACTCCTTTAAGTTTAGATCTCTTATAGTTATTATACTTTTTCTATATTCTAGTAATTATATCGTTTATATAAATATTACTATACCTAAACTAGTAAGAAATAATTATTTTAGATATATAATAAAATTAGGCTACTAAGTTCGTTATATCTTAAGGTAAAGTAGTTATTTATAAAAGACTAAATAGGTATATAAATAAAGTAAGATCGTAACTTTCTTTAGTAAGTTCTAACTAGTCGTATTTAGAGAAAAGGTTAGTAAACGATATTTATATATATCTAGTAAACGAGTTAGAAAATTTATTAGCTATTAGTAGTATATTCGCGTCCCTAATAGTAACTATATTAATATTCGTAGCGCTATTAATTAGTCGATACTTACCGTTTTTCTCTAAGATTAAAAACTATATATTATAGTATAAGGCGTAACTAGGCTCGAGTCTTCCCGTCTTAATTCTTTTATAAAATATCTAACGAATTTTACTTAATAGAGCCTTAGGGATATTAAAAGGTTTCGCTTACTAAGATTTATAGTCTACTACCTAGATAACTTATACTAGTACTACTTTTTTTCTAATCTTACTATATTCTTCGAAGCTCTATACGAGGGTAGGTTTTTATTATATAAGTATTTCCTTAACTAGTAATTATTCGTTAAGGCTAAGAGACTAATTAATATATATATCCTTAAACTAAAGTTCTATAAGCCGAGTCTAATAAGGGAAGCGGGTATAGCGTTTCTTAAGGAATCTATTAAGGTAATAGTAAGGTTCCGTATTAAACTCTTTTTTTAGTATTATATCTCTCTAATCTATACGACTACTAGGTATAGATCTATTAGTAAATTAGACGTTCTAAAGTAAGATTTTATCTACTTTCTTTTTATATATACTATTTAAGTATTTCGTTCTATATTTTATCGGGGAGCTAGTCGAAAATAAGGAAATTCTTAAAGAAAATAGGTCCTATTTATCTAAGTTTTTAAAGGTTAGTAATATAGTCTAGGACTTTATAGATATAAGGTAATAATAGGTAAATATTTTAAACCTTATTCTTTATTTCTATAGAAGCTTATCCCTTTCTTTCTATAGCTTTATCTTATTTACTATAGTAGCTATATTAAGTCTAGTTATAGTATAAGTTTTATTATATAGAAGTCTCCTAAAGTCTAGTAGTAAGAGAAACTTATCGTAGATTAGGTTATTAAAAAGCTATTTATATATTTTCTAGCCTAAGTTTAGTACTTAAAGTCTTAGGTTTCTTATATATATAGTAGATATCCTTCTAAAACCTAGGACTCTATCTCCTTATTTTCTAAATTATCCGAATTAGAATTATCTTCCTAGTCTAAATAAGTATAAGGGATTCGAAGACTAGACTTATACCTATTATATAGGAATTCTAAGATAACTACTTACTATATAATACTCTATTCGCTATTTATAGAGAATATCTTATACGAGATACTACTATCCGCTTTAGCCTATATAACGAGATAGCTCCGTACTAAGAAAGACTAACTAAGGATTATTCCCTTAGAATAATCTCTAAGTACTATAAAGATTATATTCTTATAATTAAAGTCTACTCTAGTAATCTATATATACGTACTAGTCTAGCTAACTAGAGGAACTCTTCTTCTATTAGTAATTTTAAGCTTATCTAAAACCGGTCCCTAGACGTCCTATTTAATACTATTAATTACTAATCTATAACTCCTTATAACTTCTTTAGATATAATATTTACTTCGGCTCTAGTATAATATAAAGCCTTAATTTCTAGTTTTCTAATCCGAGCTATTAAGATAGGGCTCCTTATAGAGACGTAAGAACAGTTATTATCCTTATTAATATAAAGAATTATTTCTAAAGTTAGTTCCTACTCTTCTAAGTATAGTACTATAATTCCTACTCCTTATTTTATTCTATCTACTTTCTATTATTCTTCTATTTTCCTTTTCCTTTTAGTAGCTTTTTCCTATTTCCTTTATTCTATTTCTTTTATTTTAGGACGGATATTATTAGCTAACTATTCTAGTAGAGATTTATATAAGAGATCTCTAAATACTAATATATAAATAATAGTATCCTAAAGACTAAGCTAGACTAATTACTAGAGGATATTCCCTACTATATATATTCTTTTAGTAGCTTTATTTTTCTTTATAACGTACTACTTAAGAGTCGGGTTTCTAGGCTTACGAGTTTTCTTTAGTAGTTCTAGTAGTAAGTTTCTAAAAGTTATATCTAGTTTATTATCTTTTAAGTCTAAATCTATATCTAAGTCTCCTTTACTATTCTATTATTCTACGGTTTTAAAGATATAACTATATACTATATACTTAACTATCGGGGCCTTAGATCTACTAGACTTAGTAATACTAGTAGGTTATTTTCCTTTTACCTTTTCTAATAGGGATTTTCGTATAGATAAACGTAGTTAAGTAGTAGCTATAAGAATAATAAAGAGTATAAATCTATCTCCTTCTACTTTACTAATATTCGATACTTAAACCTATATACTAAAGTCTTCCTATTCCGAGTCGCTTAATTCTATAATTTTAATAAATAACTAAACTATCCTAAATAACGAAATACTACTAGAGCTCTATTAAGACTAAGCTAATTAAGTACGGATTTAGTTACTATAGTTCTAGACGTTAATAATTTCTCTAATTTTCCTACCTAGAGTAGCTAAAGTTCCCTAGTACTACTATCTAGGTATTATATTTATATTCTAATAATAAATTCCTTAAGTAACTAGTTCTATAATATTAGGGTATATCTATTCGTAATATTCTATACTTCTATAGCTCCTATAACCCCTCTTTTCTAATATTCTATTCTAGGTAGTCTAAATAGGAGGTAGTAACGAAGAAGGGATTAAAGGGTAGTTAGTAAATAAAATAGTTAGGTTTAAGTTTCTTAGCTAGGCTAGGGGCTAAGGCTAGGGGTTACTAGGGATACTAGTAGACTAAATATTAGTAGACTAACTATATTAGTTAGTAATATTCTAGATATACTAGGAAGACTAGTTAGTATTAGCTAGCCCTCTATAGTAATTTCTATATAGGTTAGTATAAATAAAGGAACTTCCTAATAGTATAGTATTAAACTAAGTAGAAGAGCGAAAGTTATTATAAATCTAATTATTAAGTATAGTAAACTATTTTATATCTTTCCTAGCTACTACTATAGTACGATCCGTACTTTCGGCGATAGCGAAGAGTAGGATATCCCTAGAAATATTTATTCTATAAAGACCCTTAAGAGCTTTAATAATATTAGCTCTAAATTAAGGTTTAGTAGTTTTAGATTTTTCTTTAGCTATAGCCTTATTCCTTCGAAGAACTATTCGTTAAATAACCTTATTAAGGGTACTTCCTTTATAACTATCTAATATAAAGAGTAATATATTCTTATTACTAATAATAATCTATTTAGCTTTAAGGATAATCCGTTTAATATCGTTAAAGGTAGAGCGAATATAAGGGTTAATATTAATATTTAGATTATAGTAATATCTTTACTAGGGGATAGCTAAATCCTAGATTTAGCTATACCCTATTAGGCTAGACTATATTTTATAGGATCTAGTACTAGTAACTAGACTTATAAGTATAATTAAGTATTAATTATTATTTATACTAATAGATATTTATTTATATCTATCGATACTAGTCGACTAGGATTATTTTCCTTTAACGTTAACTACCTACCTAACCTATAGGTACTAATACTAATTAGTAGTTATTACTACGACTATAGATTACTAAGATTAGTAAAGTATTCGAGTAACTCGAGTAATAGTACCTAAACCTATTAATTAACCTACCTTTTTTCCCTAAAAATATCGTAATATAGAGGAAACCTAGAGAGCTAAATAGGATCGAATAATAGTAATCTAACTACTATACCTTTAATTATAGGTAGTATCGACTTAAGATCCGAATTCGTAACCTTACTAAATTAACCCTTTTCTACTAAAAGAAGGTTTTTAGTACTATAGGCGAGATAAGCGTAGATAATATAGTATTAGATTACTATTAACTTCTACCGCTTAACTACTATACGAAGGTAAGGTAATAGGATCTTTAAGTATTTCGTAAAGAGATAGATAAGGTAGTTTATAAAGAAATAAATAAGGTAGTTAAAAGTAAGCGAGAGAGAGTCTAGAGTTAAAGTAAGTAATAAGAATTAAATTAAATTATAGTATCGACTTAGTTACTATTCTATTCCCGTATACGCGTAGCGCTAGTAATTTAGTTCCTATCTTTAGTATTAGTATTAAATTATTCTATTTACTAGTTATTATTATATATTCCCCGCTCTAGTAAATTATAGTATTATAATAGTTCTATATTATTATTATCGTACTCCTAAGTTCTTATTATTATATAGTAATACTATAATCTAGTTCCTATCTTATTAATAGTAGTACTATTACTTTATATCGTACTAACGTATATTATATTAGGTATATTATATATTCTAGTAACTTTATATTCTCTTATTCTATAGTATATTATTTTATTATACTTATTCTTCTTCTACTTTCTATTTCGGTTATATACCTTTATCCCTCTTATATTCCCTCCCTAGATAGATAATACGTCGACCCTTAGCGTATTCTAAGATATATACTAAATCTATATAAAACTAATTAATAAATCTAAATCCTAAGAAGAATCCTAACGGAGTTATAGAACCTCTTATATCCTAAGATACTAAGAAAGAACTTAAAAGTAAGAAAGGACTCGAAAGAGTTATAAAATCTTAACGCGTATACTAAATTATCTAAATATACTATAAAATCCTAAATATTTCTAAAAACTAAAGAAAGAACTTAAAAGAATTTATAAGCTATAAAAGAATTCAAAATACTCCTAAAATATTTAAATATATTAAAAGATCCTATATATTCCTAAAGTTACCCTATACGTCGCGCGTATTAACGCTTAGTATAGGAAGCGGCTCCTTAGGAGGTATACTAGATAGTAATAGTAATTATTAAGTTATTACTCTAATAACCTAATCTATTACGATTATATTCGAGTAAAAGTCGGTTAGATAGAAGGACTTTTTAAGGTAATTAATTAAAATTGTCCTTATAGTTTCTAGTTATAATAGTATTATATATAATATTCGTTTGTATTATTTAATCCTAGGTTATTTATTTATTTTCTTTATTATAGCTCGACTTTCATACTAATTTCTAACTTAAAAGACTTTTCTCTCCTCTACTAAAAAATTCTATATCGTCCCTTAATATTTACTTTTCTACTTTCTATACTCTTTACTACCTATTTTAACGTAAATAAAGACTAATATATAAATAGTTTCTATATAAAATAATTTAGAATAAGGTATAGTAGCCTAAATAAAATAAAGTAAACTTCCTAACTCCTTATATAAAAAGGTAACTTTCCTAATCTTTTCGAATATATATATATATATATATATAAAAAAAACCGATAAAAAAGAAAAGTAATAAACGTCTACTATAAAACTAGCTATCTAGGAATCGAACTATTATAATATATATACTAGAGTATAATCCGCCTTATATAAAGGTATCTAAAGATAAAGATATTATATCGAGTTAAGTACCCGAATATTAGATCTCTTAGAATCTAAGGATAAAGGTATAAACTAGCGTAGTCCCTAAAATAGCTAAAGTTAAGTTTTACGAAAGTAGTACTTAACTAAGTCTATTTAAGCGTAAAGCTAGATTAGTATAATAGTAGAGGATACTATTAATTTAACTAAGGATAGTTAGGAGGTATAGACCGAGTAGTAAAAGACTAAGTAGTAAAAGACTAAGTAGTAAATTAGAAGAATATAATTACTTTAACCTATAGGATTATCCTCCTAAGGACTATATAGATCTATTCTAATCTTAAAATATAAAAGTAGGGAGACTTAGATAGAGGATAGGACGTAAACTATTAGTACTACTAGAAGGGCTATTAAAGAGTAAGAAGCTATTAAAGAGACTAAAGTAAAAAAAATAGTAAATATATTCTCTTAAGTATAAACTCTAGGTTTCGTAGATATAAGCTTAAGGACTAAGTAGGATTAATAAATAAAAGAGTTCGAATAGAAGAATCGATAAATAGATTCCCTTAAGTATAAATCCTAGGTTTCGTAGATATAAGCTTAAGGACTAAGTAGGATTAATAAGTAAGAAGGTCCGAATAGAAGGATTAATAAATAGATTCCCTTAAGTATAAATCCTAGGTTTCGTAGATATAAGCTTAAGGACTAAGTAGAATTAATAAGTAAATATAATCTTATCGAAGCTTAAACTAAAGACTATCGAGGAACCTAAAGTAGATCGTACGGGAGGACCTTAAGGGGTATAAATACCTCCTAGAGAACGAGTAGGACTAAACTAATATTAGACTTAGCTAAGAATATAGACTTTAATAGATACGTATATACTTAAGGTTTACTAGATTATAAGGTACTTATTAGATAGGTATCTACTTAGTAGAGATAGATATATTTAATAACTATAGGGGATATTAGGTCGTAGTAATTCCTAAAGTATAGAGGAGAATCGAAAGGTTCGAAGTAGTAGAGGATATTTAAGTCGTTTTAAAGTAGAGAAAATTTAATAATATACTAATACGTATAAAGTTATAGACGAGTATATATTATATAATTTATTATTACTATCGAAGTTATTAAGAGAAGAAGCCTCTCTATTATTAAAAGAAACTACTTATATACGTACTTCCCCGAGATATAATCTACTCTAATTATACTTATACGTACTATATCCCCCCCTAGTTATATATAGTCGTCCTCGTACTATATCTTTTATCGAATAAGGCTACTAGGCTCGTAGTAGCCTAGCTAGCCTATTCGATAATAACTAAAGCTACTAGACTTATAATAGTCTAGCTAGCTATTATTAGATATTAACTAAAACTACTAGGCTCGTAATAGCCTAGCTAGCTTTCGTCTAGAAGACGAACGATAAATCTAAAGAAGGATAAAAAGAAAAAAAGACTTTATACTTATACTTACTCTTTTATATTTTATACTCGCTCTCTTCTACTAGACCGCTTATAAGTTAACTATAGGTATAGTATAGTTAGTATCGCCTATCTTATAGCTACTATACTTATTATCCTTCTACGTCTTTTCCTTTATAGTAGTAATAGTAGCTTAGATTACGTATTTATAGCCGATATACGCTACTAGTAGAATAGTAGTATTTATAATACGGTTACGGAATCGCTTCTCTATAACTATTATAGTAGCGAGGTAATACTAGATTACTAGGAGGACTTATATATACTACTATTATTAATATATTTAATAGATAGGGAGATAACCGAGTCTATAAAGTTTAACTATTATATTACGGCTAAAGTAATTTTACTAGTAGTATTAGTAGTAGCTATCTCGAGGTCTCTAACCTAATTATTATAGTTATTAAGGTTAGCCTCGACTTATTAAAGCTAGGCTTAGAACTTTACTAGCTCTATAGTAGTCGCTTATATCTAAGTATATATATTCTCTATCTCCTCTTATAGACTCGCTATCTTATCGAATTAAGGTAGAGGGGGGATAACGTTATTATTATCTACCTAGAAACCTACTAGTAGTATAGTTTTAATAGAGGATAGCTCTATCTATACCGTATAGGGGGTAATAAAGGCTAGCTATATATTAGGGGTAAAAAGGACTTATACCTTAGGAGTAGCTATAGTAGCGACTAGTATCTTAGGAGTAACTAAAACTAGTATTTTAGAAGTAATAAGGACTAGCGTCTTAGGAGTAATAAGAACTAGTACTTTAGGAGTACTAGTAACTAGTACTTTAGGAGTAATAGGGACTAGTACCTTAGGAGTAGCTACTAGTTAGCGTAGTACTAGAGATAGTAAGATAGTAGCTAGTAAAGTATTATTAATAAATATAACCTAGCGTCTCGGTATAACGAGAGAGGCCTAGTATCCTAGCGTAATAGAGGAGTTAATAGCGGTAAAACCTTTAAAATAAGTAGAAGTACTAGCTATAGTAGCTACCTAGCGTATAGTATCTTTAAAGACTAGGAGTATCTTTTTATTAGCTTTTACCTTATCTTATACTATTTTCTTAATAGCTACTATCTTAGCTATTACCTTAGTTTTTCTAAGTATAGTAGCTTTTATTATTATAGCGTCTTTATTAGCTTTAGCTACTATAGCCTTAACGAACTACGCTTTAATTTATATTTATTTATTAATTTATTAGGTATTTTTCTCTTTAGTTACCTAGCCTATCTTATCGGCGTAGTTTTTAGGTACTTAAGTAAACTCGTTATTACCTAAGTAGTATATACTATTTATTCTAAGGGTATACTTAGTACTATCTTTAATTTAGTTATAGCCGACCTACTCGTTACTATCTAGGTATAGGTACTAGTTCTATTAGAACTTAGTATCTAGCTTCTAGCGTTTACTATTTACGTCTATATTTTAGCTATAGGCGCGTTTCTTAGTTATAGTAGTAGTAGGGATTTTCGTAGTTTTTAGTTATTTAACCGAAGAAGTATTATACGTAGTTTATTTTAACTTTATTATTATCTAGTTACGTATTAGGGTATTTTAGCTAATAGTCTTTTTTATAATAATAGCGACTATTATAATACCTAGAATAGGTAAGTCTATAAAGTCTACGTTAATAATACTCTACTCTATTATAACTATATCTTTTATAGTATACGCTTTATTATTACCCGCCGACTAGCTCGTACTATACTTAAGTAGTAGTAACTAAGGCTCTATCTATCTATTCTTACTAATAGTACCTATAATATTACCGAATTCGTCTTAGTTATAGGCTATAGGCGGGTCTACTTATATATATAGTAGAGTATAGGAGATAGGCTACTAACGGTATTTACTTACGTATTATAAGACTTTTAACTTCGTATAGTAGAAGCTATTAACTTTATTAAGTATAGGGTACGGGATTAGTATAGTATAGTCTTTATAAAGTTTTATAAGGAATCCTTCTACGATTCTTTATTCGTATAAGCCCTTTATCCCTAGGATAATAAAGGCGTTAGCCTATCTAGCGCCTTTATAGAAAGTAGCTACTTAGTAGTTATACTTTTTAATAATTTCTTCTACTTCCTTAGTACTACCTATACGCTAGTAAATAAAGTACTACTTATTATTTACCTTACCCTAGTAGCGCTCGTATCCTAGGGGGCCTATCGAAAACTATAGTACCTTAATCTATTTACTAAGGTCTATAAAGACCTAAGCTATTACTAGGACGACCTCTTTTAGTCCCTACTTTAAGGGGTAAACTCTAACGCGGTCTAATACTATAGTTTATCTATAGAATAGTAGTATAGCTAAGGGCGTCTTCTTAGTTAGTTTCGTAGTTATAGATCCCTACTATACGTCCTTTAGTATCTCTACTAAACCTATAAAGATATAAATACTCTACTATATATAGTATCTAGAGACTAGGTCGATAACTAGGTAGCTATATCTATACTTAGTACTTATCTAACCTCCTATAGTAGTAAATACCGTAGGATAGTACTACGTAATAGCGTATATAGCGTAGCTTAGTAACCTTTAGTCTACTAACTAGACTACGTATACGTCGTCTAGGATAATATTATATATTAGTAGGGACTCGGGGCTACTTACGTATACTAGCTATTAGTTATACTCTAAATTCTATTTTTATACTACTACCGTATAGACTTTAGCGTCGGGGTTAAGCGTTAATTTATTATAATATCCTAGGTAGAATAGACTACGTAGTATATAGTCTAGTAAACCCGAGCTATAGTAGGCTATAGTATTTAAGTATAGGTTTAGTACTTATTCGTTATATAGTACGTTAACTTAACGGAGGAGACCTAATAGACGTATATAAGGGACTTCTAGTAGTACTTATATTAGCGATATTACGGTCTCGCTAATTACGACTATCTAATAGTAATTAACGTAGATTATTAAACGAACTAGTATATCTTTAAAGTAGATATAACTAGGGTAGATATATACGAGTATTTATAGGTTTAAGGTATCTAAGTAGAGCTAGTCTATAACTATATTAAAGTTATTAAACTCGTAATCTTAAAGGCCGGCTATATTAATAGCTTACGATAAGTACCTTATAAAATATAACTAAATTAGTATTTTCTAACTATAGAATCCTACCTCCTATTCGTTTTCTCGATATTAGCCGATTAAACGTTAGTAGAGCTTAGTAATAATTATTACTTTTAAATAGGCTATACCGAAGTTAATTAGGACTATAGTAAAGGCCTTAGGGGTATATAAATTACTATTATAATAGAAGAAAGTAAAAACTACCTACTCGATATTTACTATATAGTCCTATAGGGTAAATTAGCGTAAGGTAACTTATAATACTATTATTACGTAGTTTAACTAGAATCTAGTAGGAAAGTTCTCTAATATACTCTATTCTTTATATAAGATTCTACCTCTCGCGAAGTAATAGGCGTCTTAGTAGTCTACCTAGATAAGGTCTAGGAGTAGTAGGAATCGAGTTCTAGCTAAGATCTTAGGGATACTTACTCTATATTCTACTAGGAGTAGTAGTAGTAGGTATATTTACGCGTAGTTTACGGACCTTAGTACTACTAGTATAAAGTAGTCTTTAGGGTTAAGGTCGTATACTACTACCTTTAATACGTTCTTATTAAGAAGGATTTAATATTCGTTAAATAAAAACGGGTAGACGTCCGCGCGTATTTAGATATAAAAATATAGGTATAAATAGTACTTCGTCTTTACTACTATAGGTAGTACGTCCTAGTCTACCTTAACTAATTTTAAGGGTTCTACTAGAATATACCGTTCGTTATTATTATCTATATCTAAATATACTTTAAGGTAGTTACTCGAGTAGCTAGATTCCGTATTACTAGTTATACTTATATTAGCGGTAATATTAGTACTAGGCTTTAATATAATATAGTTATATTAAAGTTAGGATCGATATAGTAATACCCTACGTATAGCTAGTAAATATTATTAGCGATAAGCCTATATAACGTTAAAGTAACGTCGTATAAATAGTAGCTAGTAACGAGAGGGGAGAAAAAAATAATATACTACTCTATACGGGTTATAACTAAAATAGAGGTACCTATAGAATAGTAATTTCTACGTATAAGAGTCGCTAGGGCTCGTTATTTAGTTTATATACTTTATCCTTATATATTTATCTCTTTAACCGTCTTAGGGTTATTATAGGGTAGCGGCGGTTATAGTCGTTAATTAGTTTCTTTACTAACTAGAGGTCTAATACCGCGTACTATATATTATATACTAGGCCCTAACCTTCCTATTTAACTAGGTACTAGCGCCCTATTACTACCTCCTATCTATCTAATAGCCTCTCGATTATATAGATAGGGATTCTATTCTTATCGACTTCCTTAGGGCTAGGTTCCGGGTAAGAGTTATAGCTAAATAGGTCCTCGCTATAGGCTCCGTATTCGAGTTAGGCGACTAATACTATAGGGTAGATCCTTATATAAGGCGGGAGCTTAAGCTTATAGACTAGTTTATTAACTTATCTCTTAATCTTAACTTAGACTCGTTAATTACTTTACTTATAATAAGTATACCCTAGGATCTTATAACTATAGTAAAGTCGTAGAAATACGACTTCGCCTTTCTTAAATTAAATATTCTTATATTTCGCGTTATAGCGTATTTTTATATAGTAGTTTACGAAAGTAGTAGCGTTAGTAGCTATATCTCTATATTTCTAGCGTAATATAGTATAATCTACTTACGGAAGTTCGGATAGAGCCGAAAAAATATTTTAGGGTTATACGCTAAATAGGAAGTAGAGTAGAGAGATCCCTATAGTAGCGTTTAAAGACGAGTTTATAGACTACTAGATATAGATAAGGAACTCCTTCTATTTAGTATTAAAGTTAGTAGTTATATAAAAGCGAAGTACGATTTTAATAGTTTAGTTAGTATATTCGCTCTAGCCGTCTATCTAGAGGTAGTATACTATAGAGAAAAGTAAGGTAGTACCTATAAATTCGAATATTTTTTTCTATAGATAATCTATAAACCTAGAATCGCGGTCGGAGATAATCTAGGAGGGTACGCCCTAGTTAGCCCTTATAAACTCGTAAAGTATCGTCTTACCCTATATTTCCGCGGACTACGTAGAATACCCTAGGATTAGAAGGGTAGCCTTAGATCCCTTATATATTACTAGTAGTAGTTAATTAAAACTATCCAATATAGTTAGGGGTAGGTTAGTAATCTAATCTAGGTATACTATATAGAAAGGGATTAGCGGAGTTTATATTAGCTTAAATTCGCTATATAGGGCGTAATAGGCGGTCTAATTAATATTATAGTCTAAGTAGTAGCTAATATACTCGTATAATAGCTTTACTAGACGTCGTATATAGAAAGCTAGGAAAACCCTCGTATATATACGATAGTATTCTTAGTAGTAATATTAATTATATACGATTTTAAATATATCCTTAATATATTCCTACGGGATATAAAGTCGCTTATAGCCGTTCTTTTTTTCTTTATAGTAGATTAAACCGTTTCGCTCGAAAAAATAGAGTCCTAGTAGGTAAGGTAAGTTATTATAGAAATTTAAAAGTTCGTCTTTAGATACTTTAGATAGTATCTTCTATATTCCCGTATTAGCTACCTCTAGAGGAGTTATAGTACTTAAAGAGAGCGTAGAGTCTATCGACTATAGAAGTATAGGTACTTTCTAATTACTACTAGTATTATATAGTATTAGTTCTACTAGGATATTAGGGAGTAGTAATAGTAAAGCGTTTCTAGCTAATAACTATATATATATCTTCTTCTACTTATAGTCCTTAGTATATCCCTTACGAATTCTCTCCTTTAGGTCGTTATATATTTCTACTAGGGAGATATAGTAGATCCCTAGAACTAAGATATCTTTAAGGTCGTTAACTAAGTCCTTCTCTACGTCTATATATAGTAAACGACTAAGTACGTCGGGGATAATATATATACGGCTAGAGTAGTATATTAGATATAGGTTTAGGAACGTAGATATAAAAGTAGATATAGTCGCTAACTTTATACTTAAGTAGTTTAGATTAACCGTCTTCTTAAGGTTAACCTATTTTACGATTTTAATAATCGCTATATAATCTATAAATAGGAAATATTTTAGAGAAGAGTATATAATATAGCCTATCTTTTATAGTATTTAGTATATCCCTACTACCTCTAACTTCGTCGGCTAGTAGTTCGAAGTTATAGCGGTAAGAGTCTTACTAATAAATAAGATAGGCTATATATTATATATAAGGAATACTATAGCTCTCTTAAGATATATAATCTCCTTAACGTTATTACTATCTTTAATATATTCTACCTTATTATCTTCGAGCTCTAGAATAGGGTTACTAATAACGTAGTATACTATTCCCCTATATCTATCGTATAAAGTATCGATATCTACGTATACTATCTATATAGGATCCTAATAAAAAAGAATATAGTCCTTAGAGAGTTCGTTACGGACTACTTCGAAAGATTAATAAAGTTCTAGTATATCTAGTATTAGTCTCTTACGCGTATAAGCTACTTATAAGGGTCCTTTAGTTAGGGCGTCTTTTAATAGTCGAGTTTTCTCTACCTATAGAGGCTTAATTAACTATACGTAGTATAGTATAAATATATAAAGGTAGCCTATTATTCTAATAATAGTTTCGAGTACTACTAAATTATTAGGGAAGCTTAAATTAGTAATAGTAACGAGCTTTTTAGTATTAGTACTTATACTATAGGCGTTAACGTAAGAGCCTTATAAGGCTACTAAGAGAAAGAAGAGAAAAGTTTTTAAAAAAGTAAAAATAAACTAGTAGAATACTAGTTTAGAGAAAACAATACGAAAATAGGCTATATATAGCTTAAAACTATCTAACGCTACTCGAAAGTTATTAATATAACTATTAACGAAATCGAATTCGGCTAGTATCTTAGTAATTTATCGCTAGACGTACTATACCAAATTATAATAGCCTATAATAAGGACGTTAAACTACTCCTACTCTTAGTATATATTTATAACTAATTTCTATCGGTCTTCCTCCTTAACTAACTACTAGTAAAGAAAGGTTAACCCGTTAAAAACTAATATAAATAGCTTAAATTATATTTCCGCGAGGAAATCTTCCTATTAAGGTAACGGGTAGGAATCCTTAATACTAATTATATTAAGGCCTTATAAATCTACTACTACCCGTAGTTTTCGTTAGGTAGAACTATTAGCGTTAGTAATAGTTTTCTATACGATAAAAACTAGAAAGGCGAATAGTATTACTTTTCTAGTTAGCTCTATCTTATCTTAGGTATTAAGCTAGTTAAAAACCTTATTAATCTCGTCTTTTAATTCCTTAGAGTATCTATAGACTTAGGTATTTAGCTTAGGGTCCTTAACGAACTTTACTTTAATTAGTTTTCCCGCCTAGTCTTCTTTAGGAATTTAGATAACGCTAGCCTCTATTACCTATAGCTAGGAGAATTCATCGACTAGTACTAAAATCTAGGTAACCTAGTCGTTATCGCTATAAATAGTAATACTATTAGGTAATCTAGCTTCTTTTCGGGAGGATAATACTAGTTCTATCGCTACTAGGTAGTAATCGCTTATAGAGAGGGTATAGTACTCTTAGTAGTTATATTCGGATAGTAAACCTAGTAATACTTCTTATAGGATAATAAATAATTAGTCGCTATCGTTCCTTATAATAACCGAATAAAAGGAGTCGTTAGTTACTTAGTTATAGAGGGAACCCCCTACTACGAAGAAATAACTTACTAGTAGTTCTATATAGTAGGCTATAAATTTATAATCTTTATTAATTAGTAGAGGGCGTCGTAATAACTTCTTAATAGAAATACTAGTTATTATCCTTAGTAGTATTTCTATACGTTTAGCTACTAGGACCCTTCTCTCGCTAAGTAGTAACCTTTTAGGTATAAGTTATAAGTCTACTTCTACTTCTTCGTACCTAGTAAACCGCGTAAGGGACTATAACGTAATAATATTAATACTATAGAGGCGGAGGACGTCTACGCCGATAAGTAGCCCTATACTAAAATCGTCGACTATACGGACTTCGAACTCTACTAAAAGTAGTACTTATTTATTATCTTTTATAGCTAGAAAATAGGCTATAACTATTACTTTCTTAGTAGAAGCCGTAGCTCTAGAGACCCCTATAAGGAGCTAAGGTCTATCTAAAACCTATACTTATAGTATCGGGTTCGCTTATAGGACTACTTTATAGAGGTAGGTTTTACCTATTAAAGATATCCTATACCCTATATCGATATAGGCTTACGTATTTCGCGCGTAAGGGTAGAACCTAATATAGATCTATACGTAGTTATATTTCTTAAAGCTATCTACTATAGTAGATACTCTATATAGACGTACTAAAATAACTAGAAGGTTTTTATAGGTATCTTCGTAAACGTCTATATAATAGATAGCGATTAGTATATCGAAGTTATTATTTCTAAGGCTACTATTATTCGTTCGGGGGGATAGGTTTCGATAGAAACTATATATCTAAACTAAATAGTCCTATAACTTATTTTTAGAGGGAAAACTAGTAGGGTATTATTAGTATTTTAATAGCTTTAGGCGATATCCCTTAGGTAAGTATCTAGTAGGTTCTAGGGTATCTAGACTATCTACTAAGTAAAAAGCTAAAGAGACTAAATTAGCTACTAGAAAGAAATTATTAATAGGGAAAGAGTCTATTATATTACTCTATTCTAAACTTACGTCCTAAGTCTCTTCCCCTATAGAGGAGGTCTTATTCCCGGAGTAAGAATTATTAATAGTAGTATAGTTATTACGTACTTCTTTCTAGCTAGTAGTAGGTAGTTATATCGACTAGTTTAGCTAGTTACTATTATAACTTCCTACGTTTCCGTATTAGTTACTATTAGGCGGTATTACTTAACCGTTTAAAGTATTCTAACCGTTTAAAGTATTCTAACCGTAGCCGCTTTTCTATAACTAATTAGAGGTTTATAATAGTATAAAAAATACGTTTTTAAACGCCTATTACCCCTATAAGCCGTTTTAACGGTTAGTCTAATTAGCGCTATTATTTAATACTATACTATTAGACCTAGGCTTATATACCTAGTTCGTATTAGAACGAGATTTATAATAAATCGAACTAGCTATTACTTCTTAGTTATTAGGGATAGCGAACTTACTCCTAGAGCTTAAAAATAATCTTACTAAATTAGTAAAGTTAAAATAGTATTATTCGATCTCGTTAATAAAAGTAGCGAATATAGTATATTATACTATATCTATTAGGCTATAGTATTAGTAGCTAGATCCTCGAATCGACTCGTTCCTAAATTTTAATAAGCTATTACTAGGGTTTATTAAAGTAAGCCGCTTTTAATTTACGCTTAACTAATATTATCTATTTAGAAATAGAGGTTCCTTTAGCGAGGTCCTCTATAGAAAGGTACTATTTCTCGAATTAGGCCTAGGCGTCCTAAGATATTATTTCGAATTATTTCTTAAGTACTTTTACTTAGTACTTAATACTATATCCTAACTTTAAGTATCGCCTTTCTTTAGTAGATAGCTATAATTAGTACTATAGTTATACTAATCCCCTTAGGTATTTTAAGATATTTATTTATAGTACTTTAGCCTTTAGGGAATTAGTCGCGTCTAGTAACTATTTAATAAAGGGTTCTACTATAGTATAAAAGACTCGCCTAGCTTTTTTACTAACTATATTTTTAGCGTTAATATTTAGTTAGAAATATCCGATCTCCTTAGGCTTAAAACGCGATAAGTACTTATTATTATCTTTAGATTCTAATTTATCTTAGCTCGAGGAATCGCTATTATCTTAAAAGATTAATTTCGGAGATTTATAATACTATCTTAGTCCTATTATAGTAAAAATAGCTAGTTCTAGTTCTATATACCTACGTAGCGTAGGGCGTATATCTACGTAATATATATCTTCCTATTATAGTAGGGTTAATTATATAATTAGTTCCTTACTAATTATCTTATAGTAGAAGTTATCTAGTACGTTTAAGTAAGATCGTACTAGGGGTTAAGTTAGTAGAATATTCGGAGGGAATTAAAGAGTACTTATATTAATTCTAATTCCCTTTAGGAAGGCTCTTTATAAATATTCTTCGCGCCCTTAGTCGAGTCGTACTTACTACGCGTTTACGTATAGGGGAGGGGATAGAGATAAATAGATACTATATATCTATTATTCGAGTCTATCTATCGTAGATTAGTATTCCTAGTAGAGTTATTCGATAGTACGCTTTTACTTTACGAGCCTTTCCTTAGATTAGAGGCGTTCCTAATCTATAATACTCTTTACTATTCTCTCTATCTCGTTAGTAACTTCCTTTATAACTTAAGTAGTTACGAGCTCCTTAATATCGTTAAAGCGATCCTATAGTAGGGCCTAAATTAGGGCTAGTTACTTAGGATTAAGCGTATTAAGGATCCTTTTATAAGGGCTATCTTTTATAAGTTATTTACCTTTCGCTACTACTATAGGGACCTAAATACTGATATATTCGTTAAAGGGTAAGGATAGTATACTATTATTACGTTCCTTATCGTTACTTTCTATCTATAGGTTTCTACGAAATAGCTAAGTATTATAGCTCGATTCTACTCTTAGTAGTAATATAGCGGGAAATAGGATTACTTAAGGGATAAATAATCGGGTTCGCTTCGCGGGTATAGAAGCCCCTAGAGAAGGGAATAGGCGATAGAACCCTATTAGGTTAGAGTTAAGTATTTTAAGTAAGGCTACTTATTTTACTATTACTATTAATTAGTTTTTACTAACTAAAGGGGGTTACTCTTCCTTAACTTAATCGATAGGTATAAAAGGTATTCTAGGGCTAAATAGTAGAGATTCTACTATCTTAGTAATTAGAGAAAGACTCGTTTCTAAGCGTTTAGCTATTAGGGATAGAACTTTAGTAATAGGAGAAAGGCTACTTTCCGTACTAGGGAGGGAAGATAAAGATATTAGGTTAACTTATCTAGTAAGCTTTTTCTAAAGTACTTTAAAATCTTATTTTACTACTAATAGATTACTAATAGTAATATTCTAGTCGTATAGGTAAGTAGCTTAAGTTTTAGTAGAGGATAGCTTCTTTAATTATAATTACGATCTAGCGTAAGTTTAGGTAGTAAAAGTACTTAAATAAAGTACTAGAGTAGAGTAAGTAGTAATAGTTTAATTAATAATATTAATTAGCTCCTTCTTAGCTAGGAGTTAGTTCTTAGAGAATTCGTCGATATATACTTTTACTTAATAGATATTCCTTATTATCGCTAGTTCTAATAGGGGTTTAGTACCTAGTAATATTCGAGGATTTCTAATAAATTAACGGGCTATAGCGTAACGGATTAAAAAGACGGGCTATAAGTAAAGGAGAGTAAACTAAGAAAGGAAAGAGACGAGATATAAGTAAAAGAGAGTAAAAATAAAGAAGAGTAAGAGTAAAAGAAAGTAAATAAAAGTATTAAGTATAAATAATAAAATAACTATAGAGTAAGAATATACTTTCCTAATATAAAGTTAATAGAGTTAATAGAACTTATACTCGTACTTTTTTAATTACTCCTTTCTTAGTAGCTTCGAGGGCTAATAGAATTTATACTTATACTCCTTTAATTACTTTTTCCTTAGTAGCTTCGTACTAATTCGTACTATAGTTTAGTTCTCGTAACTCGTAAGAGAACGAGAGGAAAAAGGGATATAAATAATATTAAGAAAGAATACTAGCTATATATTAATAGCTAGTATTTCTTAAAGTAATACTAGCTTAGTAGAGGCTAAGAGGGAGTTATATAGTTAGGTTACTATTTAATATAAAACCCTACGCGAAGTAGCGATATATCCTTATAAAATAATAAAAACTATAGTTTTTCGGAATAGTATAGATCTAGTTAGTCTTAAGCTACTAAAAATAATACGTATAAAGTCGTAGATAAGCGTATATTATATAATTTATTACTACTATCGAAGTTATTAAGAGGAGAAGCCTCTCTATTATTAAAGGAAACTACTTATATATATACTTCCCTAAAATATAATCTACTCTAATCGTACTTATACGTACTATATATAAATAAGGTATATAGAGCGGAGGAGGATATTTAAGGCGTATAGTATAGAAAAGAACTAAAAGTATATAAATTAGAAAAGGTTCGATAAAATATAGAGTAGAGAATATTCGAAAATATATAAAATAGAGGACGAGAGGATTAAAAAGGTATATAGGATCCTTAGGACCGTATATAGAGTTCCTTTATACTAATATATAAATAATAGGTTCGATTAAGGTATAGTATATTAGCTTATTAGTTTAATATATTATATTCGCTTTCTAATTATTTTCTTTCTCTATTATAAGTATTTATAAGCTATTTACGAATCGAATACTTCTCTATAGTTCCTAGTAAACTTTATATTAACTAGAGTTAAATCCTTTTAATTAGGGAATAATTACTTATAGTCTAGATTAGTAAACTAGTATCTCTAGGTCCTTATCGCTAGGTTACTTTTTCTATTCCTATTCTATATCCTTATCTAAGTATTATCTTATTCCTATTTATATTCTTATTCTATCCTATACTTCTAACTAGTATTAAGAAGGTTATTACCTATAGGCCTATTCTACTAGTAGAAGATCCTAATCCTATTTCCTTAGATTATTTTATATACTAAAACTCTATTTAATTCCTCGAGTATATAGCTACTAATAGGTAATCTAGTTCTCTTATCCTTATCTACTTCCGTAATACGGTAAAGACTAACCTATATAAAATCTAACTTAGATCCGAAATCCTTAATAATTTTCGTATTATATAAGAGGACTAGCTATCCTACGTCTAGGTTTTTAGTATATATTCTAGTCTAATATTATAATTTCTAGTACTTATTTACTTTCTATCTTATACGTTCCTATTTTATAATAGCTTCCTAGAGGTCTTCCTCTCTCTAATTTAGTTACTTTACTCGTAGAAAGAGAAGGTATTCTATTATCTTAACTATAAACTAAGAGAGATTTTACTATATAACTATTTTTAGTTCGATTAGAAGGATATATTCCTTACTAAGTATTATCCTAACTAGAGTTATACTAGTTATTCTATTAACTATTATTCGTTTAGCCTAAAGTATAGCTAGTAATAAATCTTTCTAAGATTTCGAGTTCCTATTCGCTACTTATTAGAAGGCTTCTTATATTATTAAGTAAAACTATTTAATTCCTCCTTAGCTATAACTATTATATAGCGAAATCTTAATCTTTCTAATATTATATAGTTTTAGAAGTATATTAGTATATAGCTTATTCTTAGGACCTCTATTAACCCTAATCTTAGATATAATACCCTATCGATAGATTAGTTCCTTAAAGATAAAATCTACGATATTCTTAAATATAGGTACTAAATAAAGTATTTTTACTTTAAGCTAATTACTTAATTCCTCTTATACCTAGATAAGATAGCTATAACTATTTTATAAAGTAATTATTATATAATCGATAGACTATCTTATACTAAGAATCTTACTCCGTATAATAGTTATATTTAGAGGTTCTACTATATATACTCGATTACTTATTTAATACTAGGGATATTTCTTAATCTATTTATAAACGTCGTTATAGTATCTATCCTAGTAATATCGATTCTAAATAAGTACTACGGTAGTTTCGCGCCCTTTATAATTATATTTATTATAGAGAATAATAATAATTTCCTTTTACTAGTCCTAATTATTAATTACGTAATAGTAGACTTATCCTTATTTACCTCGCTTAAATAGTTACTTTCTAGCTATAAGGTAGCCTATTACCTTTCTTTTTATAGCTATAATTTATTTACCTTTAAAGTAGTCTATAATTTTTAATATTATAAGCTAGTTAGTAATTACTTAATATTCCGTAGTATATTCTCTATTTTATATTTTATAAGGTTCTAATAAACTAAATTCTCCGTATTCTTTATTCTAATCTATAGAACTTTCGTTACTAGTATTATTATTATTTTCTAGGCTAGATACGGTTATTAGGTAGAGCTAGATCGTATACTATAGGTTATACTTATAGACGTAAATACTAGAGTAGTAAAGGGCTCTAAGTTATTAATCGATAAAATCCTCGATATCGAAGTTAGGAATAGTAGGGATATTCTTTTTAGGTATATTACTAAATTAGTAGGAAAGTCTATTAGCTACTATATTCTTTTTTCTAGGAAAGTATTAAATATTAAAATTCTATATTTAAATCTATACGAGCTATTATATAACTAGAAATCTAGCTATATCTAAAGATACCTTATTAAGCTAATAGATTAAAGTCTAGGCGTCCGTTTCGACTACGAAATATATTTCCTAAAGATAAAAATAGAATTTCTTAAGTACGTATAAAAGGGTATAGTATTCTAGTTTAACTATATCGTATTTCCTTTCTAATAGTAACTAGATTCTACTTTTATATTAGTATAGATATCTCTTATTTAGTTTATCTAGTTATTATAGAACCGCTCCCTATCCTTCTCCTAAAGTATCTATTATAAAAATAATCTTATCTAAGTCTAGTTCGTATATAACTAGTCGTAGTATAAGTATAGTTATAAGTATTTTCTAAAGAGATTTTATTATTTTATCTTATTCCTTTCTCTAATAGAATTCTAAGTCTTTCTTAAATAATATAAAGATAGGTTTTAAAATAATAGTAAAATCTTATATTTAAATTTAGTAATAGATATAGACTCTAATAAAAGCTTTTATAGACTTAATAGACCTAGGAGTTAACTAGTTTAAAATAGTAGTTACTTTAAAAGTATTTTAGTATCTTCCTTCTTAATTATAATAGTATTTAACTATATTTACGCCTTCTTTATAAATATTAAACTTTTCTCTTAATATTATTACTCCTACGTATTTAATATTTATAAAGACTATAACTAGCTTAACTACGTATTCTAAGACTCTTTAACGTACTCTTTTAAATTTAGATTCCTTATTATTATCGTACTTTTTTAGTATTCTAGTAATTATATCGTCTACGTAAATATTACTATACTTAAACTAGTAAGAAATAATTATCTTAGATATATTATAAAATTAGGCTACTAAGTTCGTTATACTTTAAGGTAAAGTAGTTATTTATAAAAGACTAAATAGGTATATAAACGAAGTAAGATTATAACTTTCTTTAGTAAGTTCTAACTAGTCGTATCTAAAGAAAAGGTTAGTAAGTAATATCTATACGTATCTAGTAAACGAGTTAGAAAATTTATCGGCTATTAGTAGTATATTCGCGTCTCTAATAGTAACTATATTAATACTTATAGTACTATTAATTAGTTAATACTTACCGTTTTTCTTTAAGACTAAAAACTATAGATTATAGTATAAGGCGTAACTAGGCTCGAGTCTCCCTATTTTAATTCTTTTATAAAATATCTAGTAAATTTCGCTTAATAAAGCCTTAGGGATATTAAAGGGTTTTACTTACTAAGGTTTATAATCTACTACCTAGATAACCTATACTAGTATTTTTTTTTTTCTAATCTTACCGTATTCTTCGAAGCTCTATATAAGGGTAGGTTTTTATTATATAAGTATTTCCTTAACTAGTAATTATTCGTCTAAGCTAAGAGACTAATTAATATATATATTCTTAAACTAGAGTTCTATAAGTCGAGTCTAATAAGGGAAGTAGGCGTAGCGTTTCTTAAGAAATCTATTAAGGTAATAATAAGGTTCTATACTAAACTATTCTTTTAGTATTATATCTCTCTAATCTATACGACTACTAGGTATAGATCAGTTAGGGTTAGGGTTAGGGTTAGGGTTAGGGTTAGGGTTAGGGTTAGGGTTAGGGTTAGGGTTAGGGTTAGGGTTAGGGTTAGGGTTAGGGTTAGGGTTAGGGTTAGGGTTAGGGTTAGGGTTAGGGTTAGGGTTAGGGTTAG